>JAAEAF010003299.1:0-94273 GCA_011037195.1 Triatoma infestans | reverse complement strand
ACATTCTTTTGGAAAAATTGAACTATCGCTGTAAG
The DNA here is from genome assembly GCA_011037195.1 of Triatoma infestans. NCBI lineage: Eukaryota > Metazoa > Arthropoda > Insecta > Hemiptera > Reduviidae > Triatoma > Triatoma infestans. The sequence continues at coordinate 94,238 of JAAEAF010003299.1, read as the reverse complement.
CTTAGTTTGCTTAAAACAGACGGCGCTTCCATAGTAGTCACATTTATATGATGGAAATCTCTACCATCTTTTTAATGTCAAGCACATCAAATATTTGTAAACATTACAATTTTATAAAAAATTTACCCCTTAAATTGCATTTAATTGTGTGAGTGTTTCACACCAGAAATTTTTTAGCTAACTATATCAGATAACTGTCACTGATTTACTTTCTCTTACTCCTATTAATAGTATTGCGATCGTGCCTGATTTTCGCAATTATATTTTCACCGGAAATACACGTTTTGGGGCCCCTGAACTACGTAAAACAGTTGCGTTTGTGTATGTTAACAGAAAATATAAAAAACGAAAAATCGCAGGGAGCTCAAACTTGGTATTTCATGTACCGTCCACCGGATACCAGACACGAATATTTCGGCCAAAGTTCATCAAATAGAAGTGCGACTTTACTGAATTTTTTTTTCCATTTTTTCTTGGTTTTCTCGAAAACGGTACCAACGATTTTCTTTAAATTGCATATACTATCTGCACACATTAATACCAATTACTTGTATTTGAAACATTTAGGGGGTTCTGGGGGAAAAGTAGCCTTATGCTTTCCTCTAAAGTACCATTTCAGTATATTATATGAGTTTTACCGCCTACATAGGATTAATACACATCTAGAAGCATTGATAGAACTCCAAATTTGAAAAAAATCGGTTAAACGGAATTGCGATTTTTTAGAATACGTTGTTGAGTTTTTGAAATTGTTTCGTAAACAGTTACAACGATTTTCTTTAAACTTGGAATGCTTGCTGCACAGATAGAATTGTATTACTATATTTGAAACTTAATCTGTAAATAATTGATTTTATAGGGAATGGTGGTTGGTGGTTTGTCACTGAGTTTAAATTTAAATTTGTATAAGCTTTCTTGGTTTTAATATTGTAACGCAGCCACCGGTGCCATCTAGGAGAGAAAGCAGGTACCTCAAATTCTCCTAGTGGCCGCTAGGAAGCGCTGGCGGCGCGCTCTAGCCCTTTCTAGAATTGTACGTTTGTGAAAAGTGTATAAAAAGTGAACAAAGTAAACTTTTGGAGTTTAAACTGTGAATTAATTATTATTAAGTGTTGTATTTATAATTTATTGTGTAAAACAACAAATTGGTGTTTTTCTTATTGAGTATTTCTTTAGAGTATTTTATCTAAACGAACCCACTTAAAACTAATTGCAGTAGCTAGTTTGGAGGGAAAAACGTTACAGTATTGAGCGCCTCACACAAGGTCGTTCAGGTACAGAAATAAAATTCCCATCACCATTTTTATGGCCGCCAGAATAAACATTAAAGCATTGCAATTTTAAAGAAAATTTCTTGATTAATTAGTATTAATTTAGAGTGTGAGAAAGTCGTATGAGTGTTTCACACCAGTTTTTTTTTTTTAAAATACAGTTGCGATTATGTGTTAATTATAATCATACTTAATTTTATTAGCTTCCATGACGGTTGTTTCAGCTTTATAATAAACTATACGAAGCTCTAATATGATAAATTCCTCTTAATTTTCAGCGGTCCGAATCAGCTGCTAACCCAATAGCTACCGTATTCACTCATTATTATAAATTCTGTCTAACCTTTTTAATAAGTTGTAAATTTCATGCAGCAAGATTGTTTATTGTGTCTTGGTTATGTTTTATGTTTTGGTTTTATTGTAAAGTGGTAAAAAATTGCGATCTCAGAGATTATTTAGAATAAATAAATAAATAAATAAATAAAAAGGAATGTTAACAGATAGTTTAGCAAAGCAGATGAAAGTTAATGAGACAAGATAGAAAGACTGGCAAAGAATACTTGCCAATAATATGTTTGTGTGGTTCAGTTTCTCTGCGTTGGGACATTCTCTCCCGTTAATCTTCTCACCGAGATGTCTTATCGCCAGGTTTCCTCTTCGTTTCATGGATTCACTATCAGAAATACCGGTCCCCATAAAACTTGCCTGTGTGCCATTTAGTTATAGATAGATATGCACACAAGTCCCTTCCCACAAAGGAAAAATGTGCTAATATTAAATTTAAATCTGGATTCTCTTTGAAGTGTGTCCGGTTTTGGTTTATTATCGCTCTATTCAGTTTTTATTTATATTTTAATGACTTTATTATAGAGTTCATTATTTTTATTTTTAAATTAAATGGAGACCGTTATCAAAGTTTCAAGACACAAATAATCGCTAAATAATTTAGACAATTCTTTATTTTTACACAAATATCGAATTATCGATTTCTTGAACTTCTACCACTAAGAAATAGTAACTGAGTTTAACATTAAAATTACTCAGTGAAGTTGTAACTTCATAAATTATTTCCTTTTTTTCCTCTCTCTCTCTCACACACTTTACAACTAATTACTGTTAAATAAGTGAATATAAAAAAGTTCTCACTGTTGGATTTTTAGAATTACTTTTTGACCATTATAAGAGATCCATTATTACAAGCTAATTAACATATAAAAGCCTAAATTCACATAGAAATTTTGGTCTTTATCAGTATTATATTTCTTGAATTTTTTCTAATTTTTAAAAGAAGCATAAAAAAGAAAAATGGTTCTAAACACTCATACGACTTTCCAGTGTTACTTTAGAGGCCAGCTTAGCGCTACTGTCCTCCCAGAACACCATTAAACTAAATTTTTTCCTGAAAATGTTTCAGGTATTTACCTTATCACTGGTATATTTATGGATGTAGATATGGATAGTTTAAAAAACATCGTTTGGAGCCCGATGTTCGCGAAACATTGAGGAAATCGCGAAAAGCTGAAAGAAAAAACCGTTCAGTAAAGTCGTATGAGATTGATGGATATTGACCGGAACCTTGTGTCAGATACGATGTTAGTAAACGAACTAGCAAGTAGGAACTACATACATACATACATACACACACACACACACACACACACACACACACACACACACACACACATATCCATTCGTATATATATATATCCATTCGCTAAAAACATTTTTTCGAACTTAGAGGATCTGGAGTAAGTAAATGAGAAAATAATATTTTTCATAGAAATACATTATGTTCTTTTTTTTTAAAAAATCTTATTTTATACCCACCTAAAGTTAGTTACTCATATTGCAATTCTTAAAATTGCATTGTTGTGGAAGGACATTCTAGAGGGAAGCCCTTTTGTTGAGTTCTAAAAGGTCTAAACTCCCAAAAAGTCAATACTTCTTTGAAACAAAAGTGATCCTTCAGATTTGATATGGAGGGGGGTGAAGTTGTTCGCGTCCGAGATTGTGCTCACGTGCTCCCCCGGATATCCAACTAAACGAACAACATGAATCGCCAGCGCAGCCTAGTTCTTTCATACTGGGCCGCGCCACGCTGAATGTCTGAATAGCTGCATTATGGTGTAAGGAAAAAAAGAAAAGATTTGATATTATTTTACATAGGTAATTCTCTTCTGAATTGTATCCTTTATAGAAGTTACGTTATGGAATATAGTACGTTAAGAGGGTTGCCAAATCTCACCACTCATCCAGAGAAGCCGCTCCTAAAAGACCGTTTTCTTTAGAAAAAAAAATTAAGGTATTATGGATTAATCCAAATTTCCAGCCATATAGGCGGAAGTTCGCCAAGCTAGTGTTTTTGGATCGATTCTCTACACCGTCTATCTACGCACCTGATATTTTTCCTCATCCTGCTACAATCTTGCCATCTTTCGTGGATGATACAGCCACCCTCTCTGATCCATACTGACCGTGTGCCTGCTAGAAGAAATCTGCAAGATCATTTAAATAATTTTGGAACATGATTTCAGAAATGGAAAATAAAAGTGAACGTCTATCTAACCAAATCCCCATACCATAGGCATATAAAAGAACAGAATCTGGGACTAACATCCACTCGAGTGGAATTAAGGCAATCATTATGATTGGGGAATGACGTAGCTAAACTGGAGCATCCATACTACGAGGCATGTCCAGAAAGTAAGTGTACTGAGGCTCTCACGGCCGGAGGGATTTTGTTCGACATGTTGGCTACACTTTCGTGTAGCCTGATTCCTCCCCTCCGCAACAAGACCGGTTCGAGGTCAGTACGTTGAGAACTGTCGACGCGACAATACGTTTCGTGAAAAATGTCAATCCAATCTCACGCCAAGTGTGAAATATTCAAGGTCGGGCAAGATTTTTTGAGACGCTACAAACTCCATGGAGATAAATTTCTCCGCTCCATCATTACTGGAGATGAAACTTGGGTTGCACACTACACACCTTAAACCAAAAGGCAGTCTCAACAGTGGCGTCACACCTCTTCACCCTCCGCCAAAAAGTTCAAAACCACAATTTCAGCCAAGAAAATCATGGCATCCGTGTTTTGGGACTGTCAAGGCATAATTTTAATTGAATATATGCCTCAAGGGGAGACCATCAACTCTGCAAGATACTGTGAGATCCTAAAAAAATTGCGGAGGGCGATTCAGAACAAAGGGAGTCTGCTTGCTGCACGACAATGCCAGACCACACACGGCCAACGCCACGAAGGAACTGCTTGCCTCGTTTAAATGGGATGTCCTCAACCATCCCGCGCATTCCCCTGACCTAGCACCTTCAGATTACTATCTCTTTACCTCCCTGAAGCTGCACATGGGTGGAAAAAGGTTTTCAACCGACGAGGAGGTGAAGGGGGAGGTGGAGAAGTGGACGAAGGGGTTGGCGGGAAACTACTTCGAGGAAGGCATTAAAAAATAAATACCCCGGTTCACCACCTGCATTGAGGGGAATGGTGACTATGTCGAAAAATAGCTTACATATGTACTAATGTAACCAGGTAATTTTTTTGTTCAAATAAAAATTTTTGTAACCTACAAAAATTCAGTACACTTACTTACTGGACATGCTTCGTACATACGACCACTCTTTGTTAAGCTTCTCTTTTTTCTTCTTTTTTAATTTTTAAATAAGAGGTTTCAGATATTAACGTAAATTCTGCTTTTTCAACGCATTTTTGGAACGTTGTTCCAAATGACGTTCCTTTATAAGTCATATTTTCTAGGTTCGAGACTTATTTCTAAGGATTGCACAGAAAAATGTTGCCGACCAATTCTGAATTATTGTTTCCAGATGATCATGGCATGAAAAAAATAGAATATTATATACTGATTAGGGCTTTGCAAAAGAAGTCTAGTACGGATTATTATTATTATTATTATTATTATCATCATTACCAACCTCGGGTGGGCTATATCCTGGCACTGCAGCCAACAGAGGCTTATTGTGCCATCCCCGATAATTCCTAGTAGACAAACCCTCTCTCCTTAAGAAGTTTGAGGGCCTTCACCACCAGGTCATTTAGAGCTACCATCTCCTCAGGTCGCAACTTACCAAAGGTCTCATACCTCAATTTAATTATTGCAACGCAATCAAACAACAGGTGGGGGCCGTTTCCTCCTCTTCCTGACATAATCTGCACAAGGGTTCCGCTCGAATGAGCCCTACCTTGTACAGATGTTTCCTGAACCTACCATGTAAATAGTCCCGACACCAGAGAAATCTGGCTCCTACTCAGACTAAGAGTCATTTGGGTTCTTCGTTTACACAGTCCTGGCATCATCCTTTTACTGTGTATAACACCCTGGCTCCCCCTCCAGAGCTCTTCATGCTTACTGCGACACCACTCTCTAATCGCTGCACGGATTGCTCTGCCAGTTATCCCCAGGACCGGCTCTGGGCCAATGAACGGAGTACGGATACTTCATATTTTAATGATTGGTGTGAATTATGTTTTTAAAAATATTTAAATTATTATGCTAATATTTTAGTTAATTCTCGAAGTGGTTGTTGAATTATTCGGTCAAGAATAAATGGCAGTCAAAACTTTACAAAAATATTGTTTTATTTTCTTTAGTTATCATCAGTCTAGTAGAAGAAAGATTCTTATTTCTTGTAAATTAATTCTTTTTGTAGTCTGATGATCACCTGCTCAGGTTCTTCAAACTTCTAAAGAAGTTTCTGCAATCACTAATCCTCAACCGAAATATTTTTTATTTGTAAGCCTTTTCAGTTTGGTCTCTTTATTGCCACTAGAGGTGTATTCTCTGGTTCTGAATATAGCGCCCAACCCATTAAAAGTAAATCACCTCTTTAAAAACCTCTGAGACCATTTTGCAATGGCAAATAAATAAACAACCTTCGAAGGATCGGTTTAAAAAAAACAACTTTTAATTTGGTCTGATTTGCGTGGAATGTTCGCGGCGTAATTTATTGTTAAGTTCAGTTATTCTATCAAAGAACCCATTGTTTAACGGTTTCAACGGGATATTTTCCTGTTTATTAATAAACAATTTCCGGAAAAGGACTTGTTATATAGCTAGTTCTATATATATTAATATAATTAAATAATACTTCTAATAGTTCAATGCTAAATAATTATTTTTATTCACCATTTTAGAAAATAAATAATTAATACTATTTTCTGTTATACATATATCCGTTTTGTGATTTTCATTTATTAATATAATATTTATTACTTTTTTTTTTTAAACCGGATACACCTTAATGATTTGTAATTAATATTAAAGAAATTTTCTTTATAAAACTATTTATGAATCTATAAAATAATTTATTGTGGTCAGCACAACACTCTAATATAAATATTAATGTGACATTTAAATGCTAAACCCGTTGTGTCTGAGCTAAATTATGATTTTATTTAGTATTGAATTGATGTATATCATTATTATATAAGATCTATCTTAAATAAATAATCTTTAAAAAATATTGGTCAAAAATATTGATTATCTGATCATCAAAATGCTACAGCAATATTAAAGGAGAATTTTTAAAATTTAACGATTTTTCCATCTCTTTTATTACTCATGTTTATCTAAACATACAGATTGTTACATAAAACCCCTTGAAGCTTGCTTCGCACTGAGTTGAGCGAGAATTTTAACCCATGACTTCTATCCCAATGACATCCAGACAATCAACCTAGTAGTCTCAACACTAACAGTTGGTGGACGTTAAAAATAGTATACTTATTTTGATCGATTTCTATAATACTAATTAGTATTTTTTCATCAACAGTATTATTTTGCACCGATAATTGTCGACCTCAAAATCTTTCTCAATAAATACACATTATTAAACAAATAATGACTAGAGACGGATCTTGCTTTTTAACATGAAAGAGCGAACGGATAAATATCAGTCTTCAACAATGAAATACTTTGTAAAGAAGATTAATTACGTGTATAAATGTTACATTGTGTGTGTCAGCATTAATCTAAAAGCAGGAATACAATAAAGCGGAGAGATCTAATTCAAAAGAAGAAATAGAAGGCTAGTTCTGTGACATAGTAGAATCACCATCCCAACTAGGACTGATCAGGTGAAAGATCAGTGCCATCAGTTGTCAGCGATAAGGGAGTGTAGGCAGGTTACTTAATCAGTGTTTTAGCTTCGAAGCGCTACTGTAAGACTTTTATTAAGTTCTATGAATTTCAGTGATCTCTTTTCACTCTTTAATTTTCCACTTGTTTTTACTTGCTTCTATTTGTAATCGGAAATATTGCAAATAGTGTCAAACTTTTGAAATGGAGGTGACCTATGTAGAAAACCATATATTTAGCATTTGTTCTCTCACTCTGTCTGTGGGTGTAGTGTGTGTTTTAGTTCATGAACAAAGTATCTCAAAAATGAAAAATCGCAGGAACCTCATACTTCCGTTTAAACCTCAATCTTTCCTTTTTTAATTGTTAGCAGTATTTATGCCAGGACCACGTGTACACATAATATATTTATCACTTCACCATAATAATTTTTCAAATTGATTGCAGGGCTGTTGTGAAAGACATGTGAGTTAGGCTTAAATTTAAACTATCGCTATAAAGGTGAAGGAGATGAGACAAAGGGCGCTGTCAATAAACCATTATAACGCCCATCACCTTTATTATGTAATGCAAGCTCAACTTAATGTTTGGTAAATATTGCAGGTTTACAGAAATTTATCTAAATTTATTTATATTTACCTATTTATATATATATTGCAGGTAGTAAGAGAAAGTCGTGTGAATGTTTCACGTCAAGTTTTGTCCACTTTGTAATGTTATATAAATGTACCGTAAGTGGACCAAAGAACTCAGAACAGCTGGTACATTTATTTCTCAATTGCCAGGGAGAGAGAGACTTAAGATCCCAATTCAGTTTTATAGTGTGTGCGGACAGGTCTGACCTGAGGTCAGAATGATTTAGTCGGTCGGTTCTTGGCTTGGTTGAATTCCGGGACGGTCTGAAAACATTGTGAAGCCGGCACAGCCTGAAGGAGTGGAGGCGGCCAAAACAACAGAATGGCTCGACCCCAGTACTAGATACTAGATGGATTGCCGGTCTGCAGTTAATTCTAAGACGTCAGTTATATGCCTAAGGCCTTACATGGAATACATTACACTCGACACATTATCCACCTTATCAAATACTTTTTTTTTCTTTTACACAACTACCTATCATTTGTGGAATACTTCACCACGGCTTTCCTTCTCAATCAAGTATCTATCTATCTTCTTCTTTATTTCACTCATTTCTTCTGTTTCTTTTTTCCTTTTTTTCCTGTTTTATTTATAATCTGGGGTCATTCCAGCGGCCGGTTTGCTTTTGTGCTACCACCTTTACATTAATGCCTGTACGTATCAATATATGTAGATTGTGCTGGCAAAGTACATAATCATGTATTACAATCATATCTTGTTTCCTTATTTATGATCGGTGATTAGTATTATGGTGAAACTACAACATTATATTCGCTATTCACACTTACCTTAAAGCCATATATTCAAAAATATACCGCACGGTATTTTACGAAAGTATTTAATATCACGAATTTTTTAAGTCAGTTACACTTAAATTTTTTAGGTACATTCATTTCTACTTCCTGTTACTCCTGGTGACAGGAAGTATTGCGATTGTGACAAATTTTTGAAATTGTGTTTCCATCGGAAGTATATGTTTTGAGGTCTTCTAGCGAATGGAAAGTGCATGTGCCAACAAATAGTAGTTAAAAAAAAAATGACCATTTTTCAATAAAAAATTGTTTTATTACCTTTTATGAAATTTTGTAATATTGTTGAGAATATATAGCCCATTGTGGTTGACTATTGTAACCCATCTTTCTACCAGATGTTGGATCCCTCGCTGATACCTACCATTCCTTGGGTTTGGAATAAAAAAAAATCCTTCCGTGAAGTTGTAGTTAAAAACTCCATCCTGGGTGTCGCTCATCAACTCATGAGAATTCATATAAGGGCAATAGGAAACAAGTTGTCACATTAAGATTTTTTGATGAAGGCAATATCCAAAGAGAATTTCAATCTCGGACCCTATTATCTCCTAGTGGTGCAGGACAAGGCTCTAAGTGGGGGGCCACTCCTAATGATGCACCCAGAAATAGTAGGAGAGGCAAGTTAATTCAGTATGCAGATGATATCAGCAAGTATTCACTGGAGGAACCTAGGATGACGTTGTGAATTGTGCTAGTGTTGGAGCTGATGACATATTTAGATGGTCTAAAGATAAATGCATTAAAATGAATAATTCCAAGACGGTTGGTCTGAGCTACTCAAAAAAGAGAACTCTCCTTTAGTCAAGACAATGTGGCAGCATAATCTTCCCACCTTCGACAAAATTTTTTGGACTCCACATTTCTGTACATCTGCGCTGGAAAGAACATATAGGTTCACTGGCTCCTGAACTTTCGAGCATAGTATTTCTCTTGAAAAAATTAATACTAATCCTCAATCTCGAGGCCTTGAAAGTAGTATATTTTGGAAAATTCCAATCAACGGCTTCCTATGGGATAATGTTTTGGGGAAACAGCCCATGTACATCAAGAATTTTCCGCATCCAAAAAAGAGCTATTCGTGCTATGGTTAAAGCAAGACCCAACGAAAGCTGCAGGTTGCATTTTAAAAATAATAAAATCCTCACGATTCCAGCTCTTTATATCTTTTCCATCTGTTCATGGTTCTACAAAATTAGAAATAATTACAACACCTTCAACCATAAATATAGTACTTGGAACCGTGACCACTTTCCTTTTCCTCAAGCAAACCACTCATTTTTCACATCTTCTTATTTATTTATCGGAAGGAAAATATTTAATGCACTTCCAAATGAAATTTCATCTTCACCAACAATGAAATTGTTTAAATCTAAACTAAAAACTATCCTCCTGGATAGAGTAATATATGAAATGGATGATATTCTTACATAAACTTGCTTTGTAAAAAAGTTGTTATTAGATTGTTTAATGTATTGACATGCCTTGTTCATACAAGTGTGTATGTAGAAATGAAGATAAATAAAGATTATTATTATTATTATTAAATTGTCCCCCGCACTTAAAATGTGCCATGGACCAAACGAATGGTAATCGAATGGAGCTAGGTATGGACTTAAGGGTTGGTGTAAAAGAAGTTCAATGCCATCTAATTCTTCAATTTTTTCTTTGGTCTGACAACAAACGCCATACTGTTTACTAAACGTGGACATATAATCAACAGACAAATTAAACACAACAATACTTTCATCACTTGGACTAACAACGTCAAGTTCCTCGGAATAACTTTGGTCAACAAATCGAACTTCAGGACCCAGTACAGGACAAATCGAATACTGGAAAAATGACTGTATAACTACTTTTCCCGTTTCTGTCGCGCGACTCAAAAATGACCACACAAAACAAACTCCTACCGTACAAAGTCATCATCAGACCGATGTTACTTTTCGCTTCCTCCTTCGGGAACCTGACTAGTAACAGTAATATCAAAAAACTTCAGATAATCCAGAACAAATTCCCAAGACTTGCGACTGCCTCACCACGACACACCACAATCGACCTACTTCACGTAAAAACTTCAGTAATCCCAGTTTATTCCTTTGTCCAAAATCGTCTCCTGAAACTCCCTTCCACTTTAGATTGTCAACCCAATCCACTCTGCCGCGAAATAGCAACCTACGATCCCTCCATACACATTACAGGCATAAAAGACTGAAACACATCCTCTCTTAATATTTTCCTAAAGCTGCAGGTTTTTTCCCTTTTTCCCTGCATATGGTTCCTCGCCTTATCCCAAAAATCGTTATATAAACAATGTAGGAAGGTTATAATGTTAATGTAAATTGCCACTTTTATATATTATTATTGTATATACTGTTCAATAGTATATATTGTATATTTGTATAAAGATTTTGATCTTATCTTATCTTTGGTCTGACGGGAGATTTGCGGCGAGCGTTAACTTGCTCGAACAAAACTTGCTTGCGATTGACCAAAAGTGAATAACGCTGTGTCATTTTTGAGTATTTCTATTTAGAGAATAGTTGATGGTAGTAAAGGTCCGGAATTCATTGATAGTCTATCGGGAAGGAATTCGTGATGAATTACTCTTTAATAGATTCAGACAATGCATAACATCGACTTTTTCTTCAAATGCCTTTTTCCACCAACCGGAAATGGTTTGACTGGAAACCAACCATTGATATTTGTCATGTTTCTTAAATAAATCCATCTGACATGCGCTTCTACAAAAATGACATGTATGGAGGAAGTTGATTTACTAAAAATGACTTCTTTTTTTTTGTGAAACCCCCATAAATGAACTTTCTCGGAAAAAAAAAAATTCAAACAATAAAGATGGATCTCTGTATGTAATATCTAGTATACCAAATTTAATGAAATCCATAGATGAAGAAAATTGCAGAAATTTGAAACTACAGTCAGTATAGTCGCACTTCCGCTAAATAAATTGTCTTCAGACTCGAAGTTTTGGCAACATATACAATTTAATTAGTATTATATGGATGATAGAATCGTATTATAAAAAAAAAAATGCCCCTTTAGAGGTAAGCACAGCCCTATCACCTAAAACTCCTTAAATCCATTCACCAGAAAATGTTTGCAGTAAAATTAGTAACACTTCACAGGTATAGCAAGTTTGAAGTAAAAAATTGTAAAAATTCTTTCAGTAAAGTGGAACGGTACGATTGAACAATTTTGAAAGATAAACTTCCTGTCGGGTCCCATAGTGGGTACCAAAACAGAATACCAACTGGTGAGCTGACTGCGATTTTCTGTTATGAATATTTTGTTCGCACACACACAGAGATAATTTGCTTAAAACATTTTTTACGTACTCAGGGGCCCGCAAAATATATATTTCCGCTTAATTTCGAAAAATTTAACACGATCCAGGAGTAAGAGAAAGTACAAAAAAAATTCAAACGGTATCTGTCATATCACAGTTGCATCATGAGTTTTATCACTATAATGGAGTTGATGAGGAGAGAAATTGGGATTGATTAATTAGACGAGATATGAAGATACTGTTATAATATAAGTATAAGTTACACAAACTGCACTGGTCTGTAATGATTTTATAGAAAAAAGGGTTAGAGTAGAGTTATGACACGATGCGATGTGTATGGTTAAATCTGATAGATTGATGGATGTCCCGATCTGTTACTGGCTTATATACAGGTTCCCCACTCTAACCTGCTTAAGTGAGAGAGTACCTGAGAGGTTTGTTTTCTCTCGGTCGGGCTTGTGTGTTTTCTCTCTTGCCATGAGGAGAGAAATTGGGTTAGATTCATTAGAGGAGATATGAAGACACTGTTATAATATAGCTATAAGCTTACACAAACTGCACTGGACTGTAATGTTTTATAGAATAAAAGTTGGGAGTAGAGATATGACACGATGCGATGTATGTGGTTGAATCTGATAGATTGATGAATGTCCCGATCTGTTACTGGCTTATATACAGGTTCCCCACTCTAGCCTGCTTAAGTGAGAGAATACCTGAGAGAGTTTGTTTTCTCTCGGTCGGGCTTGTGGGTTTTCTCTGTTGCCGTTACAATCACGACTTTTTACGTCCTCCCACCCCCCATTAGCCTCTTACTCACAACTCAGTGTTCAGTAAGAAGACCTTCTTATTTATGAGAAAACATTCGTTCGGTTTCTAATTTACGCAAAAGATACATTTTTTCCCAGTAGTTAGCCTCTCAAAAAACTAATTTTACGTTAATTATGTGCCAGAACATGTTTTTAATCACTAAAAACAATTTATTCCATACTGAGCAAACTTAAGTTTCTTTTATCTTCCATACTGAGGAAACATTCGTTTCTAGATTAATTTTTAAAAATTTGTTTGTAAGACCATCTTTCAGATCAATAAGAGAGTATTTCTTTGCTAATGTTTTTTCTTCTTTTTTTTTTTATATTTAGTGGCCAGAATCCCGGTATTGTACCTAGAACAACAATCAATGGCTTAACAACAAGGTTAAGCCATTAAGAATGAATGTTAAATGAAATATATTTTAAAGACTTTTTTTTATTTTTATTGCATGCCCATGGTGGAGGTTGTTAAGAATGTCCGGAATGTAATTAGTATCTTATTTGAAGGAGAACAAGGCCTCTGTGTTGTAAGCTATATACGAAAAGAAGCAAAAAGAGAATTAGTTTGATTGTTTGTGCGAGTGTGTGTGTTTGTGTTTTTCTATTCTCTTTCTGTTTAGCCCAAAACCCCTACCAGTTTTTAATGTTTGAATTGTTGAATTGGTACCTGAAGTTTTATATATATATATATATATATTATAGTGGTATATTGTATTGGAAAGTGCACAGTTATAAGAAGAGAACGGTTTGACTTGAAGAGCCCCCTTAGAGAGAGAAAGAGTGGGAGTGTGAGAGAAGTATAGAGTTGAAGTTCTACCTTCTTATAGTATATATATATATATACACGATATAAATGCTCGTGCGCTTTTTATTTAAGCCCGACTAACTCTTCTTCTTCTTCAGGTGGCTTGATTAGCATGAGAAAGACCGCCAGCCGGTTCTTCCTTCTTATTATTGTTCCACTATGGCTATTTTATTAGCCTCTTACAGATAGAGGTCCCCAAAGAGCTGAGCAAACCAACCACCACAAAACCTTTCTCTTATCGTACTTATGGACTACTACCACTCTACTGCCTGTGCTACCAACCTCACCTATGGACGTTATAAATTATTACTAAAGCACACGCGTACTTCCAACAACACAGAGATATCTGGGAAGATGGAGAGAGGGCTGCCGGGAAGTACACCAGGCTTCTCTTCCCTTTTGTCTTTCATAGGCAATTCATTTAGTTAGTTATTGTGCGATCTCCGTTCATGTTCTATACATTGGGCCGCGCCCCAGTTCATGTACCTAAGTCCCGGCGTCTTTATCTTATGTATTTTAATATTAAATAACCACTACGCTAATTTGGCATCATTATTTTAAAGATTCTGAAAATAGAAATGTGGGCTTAAAGTTACTTAATAAATTTCTATATAATCAATGCTATAATTTGTTCTCGTATTTAAATTCATTTTGTATATATTACGTATATTGGCAGCAAACTTTCTATGTATATAGGCCTGCTTACTTTCTAAAATAATTAAGTAAGGTTTATTTATTTATTTATATATGATGTGTTTCGCTGAATAGATGGAATCTGATAGCTAGAATCATAAATTGGCAATCACCATTAAAGAATCGAGTTGAACTGGTTGCGGACCCAATTGAATCTCAATTAATCCTGAATTTAAAGAATTATGTTATTCTCTTTGTACAGTACAGCTTATTAAATGGCATTGTGATAGTAAGAAATATTGATAATAGCAGGAAACCATGACTTAATAGGTGTTGATGATGCTGAAAATGCAACTCTTTGATGCAGTTTTGCTTATAAGGAGATAGGAAAGGGTAGAGATTGAGAATAATAACTGCTGAGTGATGAGCGATCGTGACAGCCTTGCGGTAGTATTGGCGAGCGATGAATTCTTATGAAAATTATAATTAGATAAGTGTTAAAACCATTCCGCCAGAGCTATCCACCCAAAAATCAAGTTTCACCCCAAGAAAAATGTTTTAAATGAAAGCACTGGTATTTTTGTGTGTAAATAATATACGAAGTTTAAGGAAATTCGTTGGTGCTGTTTTCTAGAAAATCGCGAAAAGCTGAAAAAAAAAAACATTCAGTAAATACAGTTGATGGATTTTGCCCGAAACCTTCATATAAAATGCGGGTGTTAGTAACTAAACGGAATGCCTTTGAGCTTTTTTCGAATTTTCATTTTTTTTTTTCGATATTTTGTTCACATACACACACCCAACAATGTACAGGCTCTTCGCTAAAATAGTTTTTTCGTACTCAGGGGTCTGCAAACATCCGGTGAAAACTCAATTTCGAAAATTTGGCAAGATCACCGTACTTCTTACTAGGAGTTTGTGAGGGGGGCGAGAGAACAAAGTCTCCCTCCTTCCAGTATACCCTGGGATCGCTGGTGTACAGCATTACGTCACAGTTAGACCTAAAGTTTGCCCAAAATTGGACCCTTCCATGTTACAAAGAAGCCCAGCTCCCGGGCCAGGTGGGCTCTTTTTTGACACTAATGCTGCCACCAACCTCCAGTTCTCCCTGTACGCCAACACCTCCCATTCCCCTCTTAATAGTAGTAAGAGGAAGAACCATCCACAACAAAAATGGAGAAGGCAGACCTAATACCAGGCCTACAAACGGGTCTCTAATGTTAGTGTAATGTGATAACAAGAAGGAGTGATAACAAGAAGGAAAAGATATCATTTTTAAATTATAAAAATTATAACTAGTGGTGCCAGCCAGTCGCTATTATTCAGGTCAAGAGCCGCGGTCAGTGCACGGTCAAAGGGACCGCCAAAGACACACCGCTAAAACCCTTTCAAAAGGGTCATTATACGGTCAGTGTACAGAAGCCACCTGGCCGATATACAAGGGTCAACAAACACTCAAAAGACCACCTGGCTACAGTCCTTTGATAACCGCCATCATCTGTTGCCACACTGGTCACCGACCTATTCAAGACCTAGGGTCAACACACGGCAAGAGATGTTTTAGTGTGACCCGTAATTACACACTTGTCAATGTGTGAGTGATGCCAATATAAACTTCTCTCCACAGGAGGAGGGGATGAGTATTCTTCAGTATTTTATCAGCATTTCATCAGGATTCTACGAGTCATATACGACATCAGTTCAGACATAGCGAGCGCGTCCCTATCTAAGGTTTTAAACATATATTTATTCATCATCATTATAGTTGTGCATTCTAGTTACCATTTAATCATTTTAAATTAATTGTAGTTATATCTTTTCAAACGTTTAAATTATTGTTAAAAATATAGCCTATTTTCGTAAATTAGTAGTTAATATTTCGAGTACAACTCTCTAAAAATCTCTAACTAACTCGCAACCATTCATCGCATCATAACCCTCTTCAAGACATCTGATTCCACTACATTAGGGATGCATGAATGAAATGATTGTATGAGAAATGATTACGTTATTATGTAGAATATTATTTCCGTTTATATTATATCACTCTATCATCTTATACAAAATTAATTACAATGAAATGGGATGCCAAAATTCCGAGTTTCAAAAATTTGGTTCGCCGGTACATGCAAACTTATTGGGCAGTTTTTTTTTTAGCGACTTTCTCCATAAAAACACTAACGAATTTCATTAAACTTGTTATACTAGCCATATATATAGAGAGATCTATTACATTTGTTTGAATTAGTTTTCTGTGTAAATTCATTTAATGAGAGTTGTGGGAGATTTTTATCAAGTTTAGATACTCCCATTCATATACGTTGAACACAACTAAACATCTCGTGAGAATTATTTTATGTTAGAACAGAATTAGTCAATTATGAGTATGTTAAATCGCAGTAAGAGGAAGTAGAGTGAGTGTTTCTCACCCGATTTTTTTTTTTCATTTTTCCGTGATTTAAAAAAAAATGACCAGCGAATTTTTGGTCACGGTTAATTTTTGGACCTATCACTTATATTTACCAAAATAATTTTCATTTTAATTACACTGATATTAAGTAAAGGAATGTATCATATATATTTATTTCAATTAATTAATTTATTTACTTTAATTGGAAGTCTATTATCTAGAATTTTTTTTTTTTAATTTTTATGTTTTAAATAATGGTTAGTTGATCGTATAATTTAATTAAATTATTTAATGTAATAAAATCGTTAAGCGTAAATAGAAAGGATATAACAAATTCAAACACCTTTTTAATAAATAAAAGAAAAATAAATAAAATTACAAACTCAAATAAACTGTTTTTGTTTTACGACTGGAGAAGTAGCAGCTGCCATTGGTAGTAGTTATATTACTTTACTAAAACTTAACAAAAAAGAAAAAAAAAACACCCTCACATACACACATATATATACACAAAATTTAATAGCAAATAATTGAAAATTACACATATGTGAACAATGTTTTTGTTCAAATTTCACGGTCATTTTGTTCGCCCCTTGATTTGTTTTGTTTTTTATTTACAATTATGTTATTTACTTAGTTGTTATTAATGTATCCTTTTTTTTGTTTTTATTGTCGGGAGTTTTGGCCCTCCCACAACATCTTTACGATTATTTCTTCCTTGGATGGCGCTAAAAATGTTTTGTATGAAGGGGGCGTAGAGAGAGAGAGGGAATGGGGAGAAAAAGTGAGAATACTTCCTTTTTCTAACATTTTATTTTCTTCGTTGCATTGTTTTTTTTTTCAATTCTATTATTTCTATTACGTATTTTACACTGGATAAAAGATTTTGTGCTTGAATACTTTTCTCGGTGCATCTTCTGTTTTCTATTTTGGCTTTTATAATAATTATTGTTAACAGATGTGAACAGCTGTTTTTGTTCTATAAATTCATTTTTATCTTTGCAAATAATTTTACGGTTACTTTTTTCGTAATTTAATTTCTTTTACAGAATTTTCTATTTTTAGAATTATTGACGACATAAAGTAGAAGTTTATCAAATTTTGTCTTATCCCAATTTGGTTTATCAATCTTAAGCATCTTCAGATAAGTATATAAGTAAATAAAGGTGGTAGAGATTACAGGGCAATGCCCTCAGCCTCTTAACCACTTGACAAAACTTAACAGCAGTTTAAATTTAAGCCTAACTTACAAATTCCTTAGTAACTCCTGAAATCAATTTTTCCGGAAAAATGTGTTAAGTTGGTACATGTGTGTGTGTGCAATAAACATGGCATGTTTGAGATAATTGAAAATTACTTTTCGAGAATAATTACGAATCTCTCAAAAATTCTAATCGATAAAGTCACACTTTCCGTTAAACGATTTTCTTCCAACTTTGAATTCCAGCAGTGTATTTAATTTAAGGCAAGTGCGCATTTGGCGGCCAGGCCGCGACGGCCACTGAGGTCTATTGGTGTCTGAGAATACGCGCCCACTTAGCATTAAGCGGCCAACGGCCAAGTCTGGCCGCCGCGGCTGGCGAGGTCCTACGCGATACACACGCGGCCAGCGGCCAGGCATGGCCGTCGAGAATCACTCTATTTGTTAGAAATCCATCACTCCGAGCGCATTAGCCGCGGCGGCCAGTACGTTTTGTTAGCATTTTTGAAATGAACTGACTAATAATAATAATAGATTTTATTTAAAAGAAAATATTACATACACAAAAAGTAAATTAGTATTACATAATAGCATGGCATGAAGCCGTCTGCCAGAGTTTGGTTATTAATGTATACATAAAAAGAAAAGCAAAACTATATATAACAAAGAAAATTACTATTTTGTTTTATTATAATTATTAATTATGAAACTATAGGTATTATTGATTGGCTTTATTTCTATAATGTAGAGCTTGTTGAACAAATTTTACGATAACAGAAATGAACTGACTATTTTGGCCGCCATACCAGCCACTACCATCCATTGGTCGCGGCGACAGGCAATAGTACCGTACATTGTATTGGACAGACATTTTAGAGCAAAATTTAAGAGCTACAGCTTGTCCAAAAACCCTCCAAAGATCAATTTTTTTTCTGAAAAAAATGTTTAAATAAAGGGCGAGTGTTTAAGATTAATAAGTAGTTATGGAGAAATTTGGTGAGGATTGGTCAAGAAAGAAACATTCAATTATGCCAACATTTCGACAGATTTTCCTGTCTTTATCAAGGCTTTAATATATAGAAAGTCGTGAAGATGTGGATAAAGAATTCATACATTTCTGTAGATGATTTAAGACAAGACACTAGTAACCTTTAATTTTCCATTTTATGTTTCTGCGATGTAACAAATTTGTATGTTTAAAAATTCTTTCTCCACATTTTCACACGACTTTCTTTATATTAAAGCTTTGATAAAGACAGAAAACTCTTGTCGAAATGTTGACATATTTTTTTTTTTGAGTGTTCTGTACTGCGACCATTTTGATCTATTGTACCCCTCTGTGCCGAGGATTCCCTCTCCAGGTTGAGCTGTCTAAGGAATCCCAAAATCCTGGAAGGTTTTAGGGTGGGTATTTTTTCCTCCCCTATCTGGTAACGGCCCAGACTACTAAATCTTCTTTGAATGACGCCATCATCTTCTAGACCAGGCTTCCTCAGTCTGCAATGCCCCGTAAGGAATCCCGTAAGAATACGGATCCTGTTCTTACTCACACTGATGCAGGCTACTACCTTTCCTGGTTATAACCACCCAGACAGATCTTGGCTTGCCTCAGTTCCGGGATGGTGTTCCAGAGACGAGCTCTTTTCGCCACCTCCTCCTTCTTGATTTCTTCTAAGAATACTTGGCCGCTGACTCCACAAAAGTGCTCTGGCCCAATGAAAGGAGATATAGCGCCTTCTTTTGCCAGGCTGCCGGCTACCTCATTACCTTCCACGCCGACATGCCCCGGCACCCAACCCACATAGGGTAACTATATTTCTTCTGCCTAGGTCATTGAGCTTACCTAGGCATTTCCATACCATTTTAGAACTGATAATATAAGAACTCATTGCTTTAATAGCCGCCTGATATCGGATAGGATAACTGCTTCCTGATTCCGATATGAAACGTTGGCATAATTGAATGTTTTTTCTTGACCGATCCTCAACAAATTTCTTCATAACTTAATTCATCAACGGTCAACAAATTCTTTTATGTTAATAAGTAGTATGGGATGCAATTTTTAAAAAAAAATTGTAGAAGCTACTTAAAAAAAAATCAATAAAATCGCATTTCGTGTTGACGAAAGTTCACCGAGACGTTTGTGTCACCTTCGATAAGTTTACACACACATACACATAGTGTTGCCAAAAACGTTTTTTTTTTTACATACTCTGGAGACTTCAAAAACAGATGAAATACGATTTTTAAAATTTGTTCAAGATAAGTCCCCCGATACAGCTGTAAGAGAATGTAAACAAGTTAAAACAAAATTAATCGACAATTCCGTTCTATTATGCCTCATCTCAGACACAGAAATTTTTAATTACAAGCCAGACAGTTTTAATTAGTAACTCTGGTAGAAATTAATAAGTGTATAATAGTTATACAGTTATAGTTACAGATTTTGTTTATTTTTGAAGTATGTGGATACTTGTATATATATATAAAATGATACTAAAAATAAAATTCAATTTTTATGTCATTTTTATTTTCAAAAAAAATTATTTAAAATTAAATGAATTATGGTTAATAGTTGAGTGTAGTTAAAAGAGCCCGCACTATTATCTATAAATGGCTATTTAGGTATATAATATTTCTATTGTAACATTAACAAAATAATAATGAGTTCCTTCACAATGTACGAACCCCCCTTCCCAATTCATACCGGAAAAAATTTGATTAGAAGGGAAAGAGGTTGTTTTTTTTAATTAATATTGCTGTACTTACTCATATTTCTAGTTTGTTACAAATAATTGCTTTTTAAATGGGTATTAATATATTTTTTCAATTTCTACTTATACTTATCATCTATTATTTTCATTGTTTTATGTGCCTGTCTAGATCTATATATAATTGTTTTTATCTAAAAGTAGTTTTATATTTGTTGGTAGTCATACAATCATTACTGATTATTTTCGTATTTATTAAGGAAATTCAAACATAAAAAAAAAATTACTAATTTATTTAATTGATTTTTTTTTTTTTATGACGATATTCATTAATTTAATAAATTCCTAAGTTCTTTTCTAAATATGACACTGATAATCTAGATGGTAGTAATTTTTATGGATTTTTACCATTTAATTTCCTTCAGTTTAATGGTAGTATAATATTTCAAGTATTATCATATAATTCTAAATAAATCAGGTGTAAAACTTTTGACTTTCTCTTACTAGTATTTATTAAGAACAGAATTTTTTGAAACTTGTAATTTTATCAAAATGTTTAATTATCTTCAATATTATACGTCAGCATAATTAAACGACACTTTTGAGTTAAGCATAAACCTTCCGAGCTCCCAAGAACCCTCCCGTCAATTTTCCCCGCCTCAGTTTTACACGAAAGAAATTTCTGAACAAAAGTGAAAGGTATCTCTATGTATTGTAGTTAATATAAGAAGTTTATTAATAACTAGTGGTATCTAAATGGAGAAAATTACAAAAGAAAATACAGTTTTCAAAGTTACATTTCCGGTCAATCGCTCAGAATTTAAGTAGCAACAAATTTAATTATCTCCTTCATACTAAGTTTGTTGGATTTCTTTGTTTATCTCATGGAAAACCTTATTTAACCATTTATATCTATATTGAGCAAACACCGAAACATATCTTCCTTTTCTTTGCTGCCATACATGTCTTTCTCTACGAACTGAATTCTCTTGAAGAAGAGATTCTCTTGTACAGGTCTCCTCTTTGGCAGAGACATTGAACAACATAAGTTCCTCATTTATCTAATCCAAACTCTTATAGTGATACTTCACCAATTAGTACGTGAAATTTGTGAAAAAACGTAGCATAGGTGTTCCCGAATGTTCCAGTCTAGATCTCGTGTACAGCGCGGTCGTCGGTGAAGAATTAATGCTTTTACTCGCAGAGTTACATCAGCAAAATACAAACTGAACCAAGTTCTGTATTCAATGGAATATTAAGACGACAATTATTGAAAGTAATGTTATTTATTTACTAAAAATCAGACGTATAAGTAGCCGATAAATAAAATACAATAACATGTTTACCTTGGACTAACAACATCAAGTACGTCGCAAACAGCGAATTAAATTTCTGCGTCAAAAGAGCTCTAAGAGACTTCTCTTCTCTTAACCTAGAGGTAACTCAAAACTGGCTTTAAAATAAAAATCAAGAAATACTTCTTTTTTCTGGAATTTCACCAATAACAATAGCATTGCAAAGCTGAAGCAACTGAGTTGCTTGATTAGTTCATTTGTTTTCTCACTCTTATTTTTTGAATTAAAGTTATTTAGATCCTCTAAGCTTCTCATATGACCTGCTTATATTCGATATCTGTTACAGCTAGAGACAGCATCTAGGTGAGAGATAGGTTGTGGTGCTGTGGTGATTGTACTGTTGTGGGCGTTGCAGAGGTTGTAGTGCGTAGTTGATGTGCACTTGGACCGTGATAGTGGTGCCTTGATGCAGTTGCTGATGGAACCATTGAGTCCACTTTTTCTGCTGTGAATTTGCTGACTATTGGTTCCATAACCCCTGACACTTTTGTGAGCAAACATTATTCCAAGAAAATTTATTTTATTGGTCTGATGGGAGTGGACCCGCTTTCCTCAAAAAATTGCTTTATAGTAGTTTAGGATCTCCTGTTTATACAATATTGAAGTTGAATAAATAAACATGCAGTAAAAAATTCAAGTTTGGAGAAAATATGACAATTATACTTTGCAGTAAGAGAAAGCGTGTGAGTTTTAAATATTAGATTTTTTTATCTTTGCTATAGGGTCAAGTTTTCAAAGACAAATAATCCAGCTTACATCTACTATTCACCTAAACAAACTATAAGTTATCTGGTGAACCTATTTTTAACTTAACAAATAAGTAGAATTCAATAAACATGTTTCTCATTAACAATAATTATCATAAGTAATATTATCTTTCAAAGGTTACTTGCAGACTGAACATTCCTTTAATGCAGTGTTTATCTTCAATATGTCCACTGCCGGCTAACTCCTCTACGGTATTCTAAGTGTCATACAGTCATATAATGTTTGACAGTGTTAATGACACATTATTAAAACACTTTACCGGCTAACTTTTTTATTTATATTTTTGTCTGATTGTTTAATGGGCTTTGATAAAGATTAATTAATGTTAGTAGTTTCCTTAGTGATAGCAACAAATGATACATTTAACTTATCTTTTAAATTGAATTTTTGTAGCTTCTGTTTGATATATTCTTCATGTTTGAAGGCTATCGTATTGTATTGCTACCAGCATTTCTGCCAGAGTTTTTATTTAAAAAAAACACCCCTTATATCTTTTTCTTTGCTTACATTGTTTCTGAAATAGTTCCTTATCTAGAATAGATGAAATTCTATTGTAATGGAATGTGGCGAAAGTAGTATAAATAAGAGACCAAAAGTGAAAGGACAGTTAATCTTAGAATCAGTCTTACAAAACCACTTACATACAACTAGTCGCATAGAGTCAGTCTCATATGGTTAGTTACATCGAGTGAGTCAAGATCCCCTGGCTTCCGCCCATACCCGCCCGCGAACGAACTCCCGACCAGACCCAAGCCTCTCTCACAGGGCGTGACAACCCAAACAAGAAAAGTATAAATCCAACCTACTGGTCCCTCCCAGTACTCGATATTCCTGGGAGACAAGGATCCTAAACCTATAACTAACCTATCGAACATACATACCCACCCATCCACATTAATATGTATGAATGAGAGAGCGTGCACGGATGTATATATTTCAAGAAATGTTGTACAATGTTCATCTGCCCGTATAGTTATCTATCCTAGATATGTTTAGTTTAGCTCCTATTTATATTTAAATATCTATTTAGCCATTAAATTAGTTATCCTTATGCATGGTTCAATTCTAGTCCCAAACTTACTAAAATCTTCTCAGATTTCTTAAACATACGCCCTTAAAAAACCGCTCATGCCAAGCTACAAGCAAACAAACATCCATCCAACCTCCTGCTACATTACAACTGGATTAGTAGACTGTGTGCCATCTTTTATTCTGTACTTGGGACAGATATGCAGAATATAGGCTAGAAGGTCAAATCAATAGCGACCTGAAATATCAGTGTCTTTTGTAAAATATATCAGAAACGTTTATAAAATATAGCAATTTCTATATGAAAGTGTGTCTTAGTGCAAATGTAGTTCATGTTTTGAAGCTGGGCTACGCAAATTTCCTAAAGAACTGTTTGTCTTTACAAAAAGACCGTAAGGATGTACAGATTTCTTGTCGAGAAATTTGAACGGAAATGTGAATCGAAGTGGATGGCATAAGGTAGCATAAGCTCTGATCGATAATCAATATCCAAGAACTCAAATCAATACATTGTTATTTAAGTTTAGATCCTATATAAATAACAAGGTAATTCTGCAACAATTTATAAATTTAGGAGGAGTGCATTAAAGACTAACTCCATTACCATCTAAAAGATCGCTCTGCATGAACTGACTTGTTTTTTAGAAAATAAATTCCTTCTATTTTAGAATATATTTAAATGAAAAGTAGTCAGAGTGGGAGTTGTAGTCAGTAAAATACGACAGGAAGGGAGCTTTAAAATGTGGAAAGTCATAGAAGAGCTCATATTAATGAGATAACTGTAGGTAGCTGTAGGTAACAAAAAGAGATGGCTCTTAGAAGTGTGGTGAGATAGAGAAGATAATGGAGGAGACACGTATCGGTGGATTAGACACAAGGGCAGTTACTTGAGCAGGGGAACTTCCTGCAAGTGATGTAGAGTAGAGGGGATTTTATACCAGTAAAGAGGAGTTCTCATGAGCTTATAAGACATGGTGGGCAAGATAGAGATGGGTCTCGCTTTTGGTACGAGCTGTTTGGAAACTATCCTATGGGAACTACAGAATTTAAGCATTTTTGATGTCCAAAATAATTTGAAATCGAAAAACCTCTCACTAAAGCACCTGGACGTTTATTGTTCTTGGAGTGAGAGAACCGGAAGTGTAGGGGTTAGGCCTTTCTCTGGCCCAAATGCATTCTTTCTTCTGTTAGAACGAGCCGTACTTGAAATAGAATAAAAGACTGAGAAGAACTCTCTTCAGTGAGAAAAGCTGTAGTGGAGAAAAGATGAGTTCTTACCAGTGGAGGGAAGTAGAAAGAAGAATTATAGAATAGAAGCTCTTAAAATAGGGCAGAAATGAGCTCTTATCAGTGAAGAAAACAGAAGGGAAGCTCTTGCCGGTGAAACAGGATATTGGGAATGACAGCTCCTATCACTTAGGTACCTTGAAGACTTTCCTCTTACTAGCTAAATCCATTAGTCATTGATGACTTTAGCTAAAAATCTGATGTGAAACACTCACACGGATTTTCTTAATACAATTGTAACAAATTTTCTTATAATTTGGTATTTTACTTATCACGGAAAACAATCTCTGATGTTTTCCAGCTGTGCAGATCCAACCACAATATATCTACTCTCAGATGCGGTGGTGATATCTAAACGGATATAAAGATTGTGTTTCCTGTGACCTTTTTGTTTTTTAAATATTTTGTTCAGCAACTTACAGACGTACATACCCCATATACAAGGATTTGTTACAAAGTTTTTTTTTTCTCACATAAGAATCTAATCTCATAACACGTATAATTATTACAGTTTAGTTGACGATTTTGTTTCTGTGTTTTTTTTTATCTAACTCTCTTTTAATCCGCCCTAAATATTTGTGAATATTATATGTTACAATAAGAGAGAACTGCATGTTTTCATGCAAACTATTATCCATTATTTTGACTTTTACATTTTCACTTATTTCTAAAAAGAGGAAGTATTGCGATTCTGCCAAATTTTCGAAATTGAATTTTCACCGGAAATACATGTTTTGAGGTCCTTTGAGTACGAAAAAAAAAATGTTTTTAGCAGATAGCCTATATGTTTCAAAATTTCTCAATAATGTAAAATAGCTGGATATTACCACCGCATCAGAACACGAATATTTCGGGCAAAATCCATAAATCTGAAGTATCTTCAAAACTTCGTACACCTATCTACAGACATAAATATCTTATTACTTTTGAAATATATTTCCGGATGAATTTATTTGTGTGGGGGAGGGAGTTTCTGGTATTCCGAATAGTAATGTAAAACTTTGCGGTAAATTACTACTTTAGTTAAATGTATTGTGGTTTTGCTAGCATTCTAAATTTGAAGTGAATCGGTTTACCGGAAGTGCGCCTTAACGGAATAGATTTTGAGGTTTTGGAAATTTAGGTCGAAAATGGTTAAATGATTTTCTTTAAGCTCGTAACTGCACAATATAAACGGATTACTTTTTTTTTTTTTTACTTGAAAAATGAATAGATTCTAGATAGTTTTGTGGAATTTGTTGCTTTAAATTTCACATAAATGGGGTGGATCAATGTTATTGGCGTGCTCTTCACTTCTCTATCTGCTTGGTTTGGTCCCCCCACACTATCTATGTACTTACGTTAGTACAAATTAGCAGAATTTGAAGTTTAAAAAAAATATCATTATATTTATATAATCTCGACTGGTCGAGAACATTTTCATTGATAATTATTATAATTATTATATATAATTAATTATTATATAATAATTTATTAAGAGGAATAAAAGAAAGTGTGAGAGTGTTGTAGTGCACCAGATTTTTTTTTTTTTATTAAAATAATAAATTAATAATTTTAACATTTGAATTTACATAAATAATTTCTACAAAATAAAAATTATATGACAAATCACGTCACGGCCTAAACCGGTATATTTTTTAATTCCAGCTGGAGAAATTCTAACTAACAAATCGTAAGAAAGAAAGAATGAAAGAAAGACAGCTAGACAGAGAGACAGAGAGAGAGAGAAAAGTTTGCATTACCCTCATACCTTTGTCATATGTTTAAAAAATGAATGTTTTCAGTATGTCTGATTGTATGGATGGCTTATATGATTATAATATATAGATAATTATTAGTTATACTGATATTATAGTGAGTTTATTTATTTCGTATACATTTAAAAGTGGTACTGGTATAGATAGTTCTGACCATATGGGTATGGTGAACGGTGTATGGTATATAGTGGTAGTGGCTGGTCGAAGTAAAAATCAAATACACAATTAGTAGTAGTAGTTGTGTGTGTGTATGTGGCTAGTTAGAGAGTCTCCCTGGCCACTCTTCTTCACTGACATGTGTGAGCTTCTCGGCCACTTCTCCTCATTTCATACACAGCCACTTCACTACACTCTGCTGCCACTGTGGTGCAGGTGAAGCTGTTCATTTTAATCTTCCATTCTTCCTGTTTTTACTACTTGAAAAACCATTTCCATGTTCTTTAGCTTGTTGTTTTAATTCATTTATTTATTTATTTTTCACATCTCCTTAAAATGTATCATTACTGTACAATTATAGATATAAGATGTATTACATTGAATGCCACCTGCTCTTATCTAAAATGATGACATTTTAGCACACTATACATGATTTACGAGCCATTTCAACCAGTCATCTTAAATTGTGCTAAGTAATTTTTTTTATTATACTTGAGCAGATATATTTGCCCAGTGCAGATCCCAGACGCTATTTTAGCATTAACGTCCATTTCTTGCAAGGAATTCGGACTGGATCAACCATAAATCGATTCTCTTTCACTTGAAGATAGGATGTCTTCTTTTTTTCCCTCAAAGTCTGCAATTCCTTTAAGTACAAGCAAGTTCTCTGTAAGGAAAAGTGGACAACTATTTCTTCAAGGATGTTGCTTAATGTTCTGCAGAAGTGGTTTAACACAGAAGAGGTTTTGGTAATTACTATGGTTTAACATACCCTTACGCAGTATGAATACAACTAACTGTACACTCATATCTCTAAGTGGCATAAATTTAATCTTTTTGGTCACTCCAACCCTGTGCATAATCTATATAATTGCACATCAGATCTTATTTTAAGTAACACTTGATGTCTTTGACATTAAGTACCTAATGAGAGCTAAATGTAATGGGATCGTCAAATCAGGTTTCGCTCCTTGACATGTCTTCCTAACAGAAGCTCTCAGAGGAGGGCAATTTAGGGAGCATATCTAGGCATTGAGAGGGTGATAATCCAGCCGCTCGCTTAAAAAGAGCATTCGACCGCCGATTCAAACGCCATCCGTACAACCATCAATGTTTAACGACCATCGTTCTCACACCGTTACTCTGCCAGTCAGTCTGTTACTCTCTTCGCACGCTACCATATTCTCACTCTAAACTATACAGTGTAAAGAAGTGCAGTGCTCATATTCTCGTGTACAATAATCCGTGTTCAGTAAGTCTGGCTTGTCTCAAGTTAAGTTTTTCTCTTCTGAATGTTTTTTTTTCTTCAATTTTTTGTATTTTTCTCGAATAACGCACCAATAATTTTCTTTAAACTTCATATACTATCTGCATACATAACTACCTATCACTTTTATTAGAAACATTTTCCTGGAAGAATGGAGTTTTTGGGTTTTCAGAAGAACCAATGGCATTAAGCTTTGCTGTATAGAACAATTTCAGTACAGTATCTGGTTCCACCACCTTAATAATATTTATGTACATAAGAAGCTATGGTAAAATTCTAAATTTGAAAAAATCCTGGTTAACCGGAAGGCGGATTTTACAGAATTGGTATTTGAGTTGGTTTTTTTTTTTTTTTAATTTTCTCGAAACCAACTATATCGATCGATTTTCTTTAAACTTGACATGTTAACTGCAAGATATATATATATATATACATGCTCACTTTTATTTCTATTCTTGTACCGAAAAAATTGATTTTCGGTAGTTCTGCGGAGTTTGTGACAAATTTCAAATGTTGTATAGGGTTATTTAAATGCATTGGCTCTCTCATCTGAACTGCTATGTTCTACTTGCCTGGGTAGTTACTAATCGCCCTACCAGCTCTGTATAAATTTTTCTCTGGCAAAAATAATGTAAAATTTGAAGTTTGAAGAACTTCTGTCTTATTATATATAATTACATCAGCATCATTAAGGGAAAGTTGTGTGAGTGTTTCACACTAGTTTTTTTTTTACGTTTATATAATGTTAAATTAAAAATTAATGTAAACAAATTTTAGTATCAGAAAGTATCCAATAAGCAAGCCTATAAATAATAAAGTAATAAACGTAAATACTTCATTAACGACGTCTTATTTGCCATAATTTTTTATACATAATATAAAATATATATATAAATATTTACATAAATAAATACAAGTTTATTAGAAATAGTTCTAACACCACCATCTATCTATATAGATAAAAATGTTATTTCATAACATAAGTCAGCAACGCCACAGCAGCCCGTATAACATTGTTAATCACAGTTAGCTTGTTTTGCTGCCACTAATCTAAATTATTTACTGCGATTATGAACATACATGTTATTAATTACATAAGAAAAAAAAATTCTATAGGTAGCATTATTACTACATTTCTGTTACCGTTGGTTAATTGTTCCTTATTTGTTTTTGAAGAACTTCTTGTTATATGATCACAGAAACGTAGAAAAAATGATTTAACGGCTAGTTGGTAAAAGAAACTAAACTAGTTGGTAAAAGACTTTGGCACAACCTTCCATGAAGGGCAAGTCCTGCCAGATGGCGATATTTATTAGTGGGGTGGAGTCAGCACGCCGCGTTATCAATCGTTACCAAGTCTGCTACCAATTGTAGCTCCCTATTTTTACTCGGAATACTGCATTACCATCTTTTAAGCCTCAGAGGGAAACCGCACTATGACTTAAGACTCTACAACCGCATCTGAATGAAGGTTTCAGACAAAATTCATCAAGCGGAAGTGCAAGTTCATTGAATGCCACCATTTTTTTATTTCTTTCATTTTTTCGCGATTTAGCTTCTATACTACCTATAGAAGCTATAGAAGCCTTTAGTTATATATCTATAACTTTAATTTCAAATATTTTGCCGGGGAACACTGGGTGGAACAGTAGCGGCGTTTAACTTATTTTCAGAAGTAACTTTTCAGGACAGTGTATTGTTTTATACCTATTTTTATTAATGTACTTTAACAGCATTACTACAATTCCAAATTTGAAGAAAATCGATTACAGAATAGATTTCTGAGTTTTTTTTGGAATTTTCTCTAGAATAGTTAGAAGGATTTCCTTTAAACTTGGAATGCTATCTGCAAAGATATAAACCTAATCATTTTCACAATTGGAACAATTTTTCGAAAATATAAATTGCTTTTTTTTCCGGGGTTTGAGGAAAGATTGCGACTATAGAATTAAATATTGGGATTGGTTCAATGTTATTGGTGTTCTTTGCTGGACTACAGTATAATCGCTTCTACTATCTGCCCGGATAGATACTTGTACTAACATCACCTTTATATTTATGTTTGAATAAATGGGTATAATTTGAAGTTTAAAGAAAATTGGTCATATTATATCTAATTGTTTTAGCAATTAGTAAGAGAATGTCGTGTGCATTTAAACACACACAGATTTTTTTTTTTTTAATTGAAGTATTGTAACCGTGTTAAATTTTCAGTTAAAGCCAGCCCGTTTCACTACAGTATGTACGTGTTGTAATTATAACATTGGGATACAGATAATGCTATGCTGGTGGCGATTGGTCAATTAAGAATGTAATAGTATCCAAAGAGAGGATCCATAGTAGAGAAAGAGAGACAAAAATGACAGGACCACTCTCTCGGACTAGAGTGGGAGAAACTGCATAAATACAGCGACGGAAGAGAGATATACAACAGAGTTCACTCGCCAATCACAACGCGTCATTTACCTCATACCATTTTAGTGTAAAATCCAGGCAGTCAGTGTCACTTTTACATTATACAGTGTTCAGCCATGTCTAGTTTGTTCATTCAAACCAAACCATTTTTCTCTCCTTCAACATACCCATTGTAAGAATAAATACGCTGATTGATTTATAGGAAGAGTTGAAAGTTTAATAGGCGGTTAGGGCATGGATCTGAAATTGTGCTGTCATAGCAACACCAAGAAAAAACTCTGGCGGACATAATTTCGGGGGATTTGAATGTATTTAAGTCAATAGAATATGGAACTAAAGGATTTACTAGACATAAAATTAGTAGGAAACAAAACTTAAGTAAAATGTCCAATGTTAGTTTTGATATACTGCTACCCGGCTCTAAATGGATTTTCCTTGTTAGTATGCGGTGTTGTGGAAACTCGAAAATGAAACAATCAGAACAAACAAATCTTTCCAAAAAACAGACATCCGAAAAAAGTGTGATATGTTGCTTTATTGGAAAATTATTTAAATAAAAGGAAAGGGAAACGACTGAGGCACAGAGAAACGTTTTTTTTTTCAAAATATTTGCTCAGCAACATTCGTACTCTTCTAATTTGCTGAAGCATGAGCATGATTACTTGTACAAACAGAGGATATTAGGTGGCGGTGTAAGGTAATCTTTTTTGCGTACAGTGGCAGACGTTGGCAGATGGAGTCGTCATGGCTATTGTGGAGAATGTTTACATAACCAGACTTATTGTTTATTTCATTATACCATTACACAATGTTTGTTAATGGAATGTAGTCATCTCTAATGGGTACTAAGTGATTTGGTGGTGAGATAAAGTTGTTCCCGGGGGTTAGCTAAACTCTGAGCAATTGCACATATAAAACTATCTCTGAAGCCTTAAAGGTGTGAGTTTGTTCCTAATTTTGACCTCTGAGATACTCGTTGTCAAAATCTCTGAAGGGTAATAATAGTACCTGGAAATGATGATGAATATTGAAAATGAGTATACACGAACTGACACTAAACTCATAATTTGGAATTTACTGAGAGAGGAGAGAAAAGATAATGAGCAAACAGTGACCGAGCGTAGAGTGAATGAAGTTGGCTGTTGTAAGTCGCTTAAAGAGTGGTTTAGAACTCTTGTTTGTTCAAACGGTTCAAACTGAATACGCAGCCTAAAAACAGTGGATGGCCTTGTGTGACTAACTTGTGTGGTGTATCTTTCAAGGTTGAAATTGATGTGACTGATTGTTAAGCCCCTCAGGTGGTCGCCTTTATTCAATTTCTCTTACCGTAAGAGATTGGCTGTCGAAGTTAAACCCCAATCGCCAGTAAATTGTAAGGGGCGTGACAAAAGTATAATGCGTAGTTGACGTGCGCATGGAGGCTCAATGGCTCAGTGGCGCCTTGATGCGAGTGCTTTTTGTGCCGTAAATTTGCTGGTTCCATCTTTCGTTCATTCGGCTCTACAAAAATTAATTCCAACTGGAGTAATACTGTCATGATTCTTATATTAATTTTTCTCTTGAAATTAAAGAGAAATACTTCAGTGAAGCAAGGCTGCTCAACGATATTGAGTTGCTAGACGACACAGCGTACCAATCAATCGATAGACATATGTTTATTACCAACCAAGTTGATTATAAAGTAAAATATCTAATAATAAAAAGAAAACAATTTCAGGTACCTCATGGGTGACTGAAATAGTCAGGATGTTAGAAAGCAAAAACATACTTAAACATGGGAAATATTTTCAACCATGCAAGTGCTGGGATATTATGCCCAGGGAGTCAATAATTTTGTTTACTGCTTTTGCCATTTAATGTGCTTACATCGAGCATTGCAAATTGTTATTGGTAACTGTAAAGTGTAGGTTAAGTACATAAATTTGTTTTTCCGTTACTTCATTGTTTTACAATGAGCATATTTTGAATTCTTGTTAATTTAACTTTAGAGAAAAGTTTTTACCTTTTTGTTATGATCGGTTTTATATTCGGTGAATATCCAATAGAGAGAGGTAGGCGCCGAATGAATGATAAGTAAAACACTTATTTGAAAAGGATGAAATAGAACAAAGGCTCGGGCCACGAAAAACGTCCCACCCCCTTTCGAACCATTTGTTTGCAAATGTCTTCTTCTTCCTTTCTTTCTTTCTTTTAAAACTCTGTCCGCTGTAAAGAAGGGGGGGGGGGGCATCGTTCCGACGACGGAATGTTTCTCACCGTATCTTTATCTTCTTCTTCTTCTTCGGGCACACTCTCTGTCCTCAGTCCCACCAGTTGGTGGAAGAAGTTTTGTGCTGAAGATGAAGTAAGGAAAAGAAAAAAAAAAATTATGTGAGGGGGCACATTCCTGCTCATTGCCGCCAGATCACAATCACAGATATTACTACTGGTTTGTTGATGTGTGCGTGCGCTCCCCTGTACGCTCAGACACACATACACGCACACATCTCAAATCATTGGAATCACTAAAACAATATTAATAAGTTTGTGATGAAGAGATAAAGAAAAATAAGAAATAAATGAATGAATAAAAATGCTAACGAAAGAAACTATCATTGCTTCCATTTTTCAATATTTTAAAATGAAATACTCTTCAGTTATAGACATTTTTAAAATAATTCTATTCTTCTTTTATATATATATATTTAATGATATGATTGTAATCTTTAATTACTAATTACTACATATTACATTTATATTTGTCTTCTAATTAAATTGCTTACTGTATAAATGTATATACATTAATGTATTTCAAATTAGATGAATATAATAGATAATAATCACAAATTAATTTTATTAATTTTTTTTTTTTTATGGAAAGTAAATTAAATACGTATATATTTCTAATTTTATTTTCTTCTCCCTAATTTAACGATTCTAATTATTCACTTTTGGACCACCTAGAAAAAATTTAATTTAATTTTAATTAAGCAATTAGTTTGTTCAGATTTCCAGTTTTAGTTTGTCCAGTTTATAATGCTACAAATCGATTTACCCTAAAATATCTAAAAAGATTTTTCACCCTTCAATGATTTCTTAAAAAAAATTCCGAATTAAATTTTGTAATGTACTATTAATAGTGGATTAATAAAAACCAGTAAATTTAAAAACATAACGTTACTCAAGAGTTTTATAGAATTTTATTGATTTGTTAAATAATGAACAACGATTTTTTGTTAAATTTTAAAATTTACTTTATTACATTATTCGTTTTTGGAATTATTTTGTATTTACACAGAAACACATTCACATACCGCATGATCGCAGTGCTTCCTTCTAGGGCATTATGGAGAAATAAAAAATAAATCTGGTGTGAAAATTACAACTTTCATTTATTGCAGTATTGGTGACAGGAAATTGTACATTATTTATATACTCGTTGGTTCTTCGGACAGTGATTACTATACGAAAGTGATAGACCTCCAGCTGCGCCACTAAAAACTAAACTCCAAGAACCGTATTGAAATAGCGCGGTAAAAGAATGTATAACATAGTAGTATATCTCTTCAGAATCTTTCCGAAAATCAATTCTCTCAGATGTCAGTTAAAGATATAAAATATTGTCCAATAAATTTACTTTCATTAAAAAGAAAATCGATAATGATTTTCAATTTTCAAGTAGAAAGTGATATGTGTTCATATGTGTGCGATTTAGCATTCCAAGTTTAATTAGAAATCGTTGTAGTCGTTTTCTCGCCCTTTTATGGATACCAGGGCTTGTTGGCATTGAAGGAAATGAGATGGCGGACGCTCTGACAAGGAAAAATGCTGGTATCCTCACTTTTCAGGCCTGAAGCAAGAAGGAGGAGGTCATGAGTAGGTTTCAACTCTGAAACTAACCCCCAGGGCTGAGGCAGGCAAGCATGTGCTTGAAAATCGGAAGCATGCATCGGTCTTTGCTAGAACAAGCTCCACATTCTCAGGTTTTCCTTAACGGAGCGTTGCATAATCAGGGAACATCTAACGAGACTGGTCTTAAAAAGTGATGTGTCATGTACAGATTCTGTAGGGAAGATGAAGAAAACTCCAATTGATGTCTCCTAATGGACTGCGATGCTACCATTCAGAGAAGATTCAGGAACCTGGGCAGTTACTAGGAAGAGGAGGAGAATATATCCCTTTCTAGAGCCCTTCAGGATACTAACATTCCTTAGGAAATTCTATAAAGCTTCCTTAGGAATCTTAGTATCCTGATGGGGGTGCTCTGAGCGAGAAGCTCGCCAATGGTATCTATGGAGCATAGTATATAGACCGTGGAGATGCAGTGCAACGATTACCTTTACAACAAAAAAAAAAGTTGTTTTCGAGAAATTTTCAAAAAACTCGAAACCATATTCTGTAAAGTGGCACTTCCGGTTAACCGATTTTTTTCAACTTTGGAATTCCACGAATGCACTTATCGTGTGTTAATATTATACAGGTATTTGAAATATACATTATATTGAAATACTGATTTAGAGGGGAAAGCTTTACCCAGAAACGCCCAAAAATTAATTGTCCTAGGAAAATGTTTGAAATAAAAGTGATTAACATTTCTGTAGGTAGATAGTGTGCGAAGATTGAGAGAAAATTCGTGAAAACTTGAAGAAACTATCCAATAAATTTGCACTTCCGGTCGGTACATTTTGCCCGACACGTTTGCGTGTGATGCGGTGATAGTATCTTCAACGGATACCAAGTTTGAGCGATTTTTCGTTTTTCAGATATTTTGTTCGCTCTCTCTCTGTCTCTCTCTCTCTCTTTCTTGCACACACATACCATTTGCTAAAAATTTTTTTTTTTTAGTACTCAGGGAATCCCAAAATATGTATTTCCGGTGCAAACTCAATTTCGAAAATTTGACAAGCTCATAATACTTCCTCTTAGCGGAAGTAAGAGAAAGTAAAAAAAAAAAAAACTATTTATAGAAAAATAAAAGCGTTCTTTTTTATAGGAGAAAACTATCTTCACTTAATTTGTAAAATTAATATTACGCTCAACACAGATTATATAGAAAAATATTTCCTATTTTGAAAATAGGATTAAATAAAATTGATTACTTCACTAGAGAATTCATGTCAATTTTATGCTCTGATAATTATAAAAAAAATGATTTAGCGCATTTCCTCTTTTTTAATGTTCAAGGTTTGCATGTTAGCATGTCTCTGAATTTATAAAACCCAGGAAAAAAGAAATGGAGCTGATTTCTTCTTTTTATGATCTGTTCTTCATCAATAATATTCATAAAATTAATCGTATATTTAAAATTGTAAAATCAGCAGTTAATAAGTAATAATTAATTTACTTGAGTTATTTTGTATAATAAAATTAGTTTTTTCTTTTCTATATTTAATTTAGTTTTTTTTTTTTTTATCTTAGAAGTAAGTTTATTTAAGTCTAATAAATGGATGTTGTTCTACTAATAAATGGACTTTAGTTAAGTTTTATTAGAATTTAACTTTAAATGTAACAATGTTCTCATCTGTTTTGTTTAATTTACTATATTCTATATTTATGAATCTGTTATAGTTTTATTTTGGTTTTGTATTTTTTAAAGTATTCTGGACAAGATAACTTTATATTAATTTAGGATTTATATTAATCATTGGATGTAATTAATTCTGTAGTACATGATTCGTATTTTTATTTAAAAAAAAATTATTAATTCCTAAATGTTCAACTTGAAGGTTTTCAATTAAAAATAAAAAAAGTAAAAATCTGGTGTGAAACACTCACTTTCGCTCTCGACGTTTTCTTCCTGTTTATATAATTATACTTCGAATGACAAATTTTAATGTAAACTTTAAATTTTACTCAATTGTCCTCACATAAATATAGAGGTAGTGGGGGGGGGGATAAGTACCTACCCTTACTGATAATAGAAGTCATTACATTGCATTCCAGAAGAGAGCTGCAGTTATATTGAACGAACCTCATATAACACGTGAAATGTAATTCTACATATTCCGCACAACTACCTAATATCAATTTTTTCAGAGAAATATAACAAATAAATCATTATAGTCGTTTCTGAAGAAAATCATTCTAAAAACCTCAAAAAACCTATTCTGTGAAGTCGTACAGATCGATTATCTTATCGATCGATTATCTTACAGATCGGTTAATCGATTTTCTTCAATCGATTTTCTTTGGTATTCTATTATTGATTGTAATGTAGGTAGTATATGAATATTATGAATATGTTAGAACTGAATTGGTACATTAGAGGAAAGCAATAAATCACTTTTCCCCAGGAAAATGTTTCAAATAAAAGTGATAGGTATTTATGTAAAGAAAATCGTTGTAGCCTTTTTCGTGAAAAATTGCGAAAAATTGGATTTTGCCCAAAACCTTCGTGTCAGATACAGTGGTGGTAATATTTAGGGGAACACCAATTTCCAGTTCCTTGCGATTTTTTTATTTTTGACACAAAGACACACACACACATACACACACAGAATCTAAAAACATTTTAAAACTTTTTTTTCGTACTCAAAGGACCACAAAACATTTATTTCCGGTGAAAGTGCAATTTCAAACATTTGGCACGATCACGTTACTTCCTCTTTATGAAAATGTAGCTGGTCTGTTTAGTTAAAAACATCGTAAAACGCTCTACTGTAGTATTATGTCTGTTATTTAACTTTAGCTGTGCTGATATTTAAAATTTTTTCTCATTGCTATTTTGAGTAAATTATCGTCATAACATGTCTATTTACAGAAAAAAAAAATCAGGAAGTAATATTTATTAAAAAAAAAAAAATCAGCGTTTTTTACGCAATTATACTACTATATCTTAGAAACTGGCTAAAAACTTGTCGTTAGATATAAGATAAATTATTTATTAGAATCCTATATACTATCGTTGGAATACTTAATCATAAGGAAAATACAAATATTGTAAATATGTGTGTGATGCTGTAATCTTATTGCAAATGCTTATGCATATGCATTATATAATTTAGTTGGTTATACAATTAAAAAAAAAGGAGAAAAGTAAACAAATTAAATTAAAAAAAATAAAAGAAAAGTTTACTAATGTTAAGGGGTGAGGGGGTTGTGTTAATGGTGTTGCCAGTATGTTTTAAGTAGTGGGATTGTTAAACCAATCAGATTAGTAGACAGTTGATTGTGGTGGGGCTTTTAAGGAGGGGCGTAAATTGCAAATTATTTCTCGATATTTCGCCACACACTACTGTATCAATATGCTGGGCGCCTTTTTTTTTTCTCTCTTTTCCCCCTACACCCAGTCTGAACACTTTCCCCTCTATAACAGTATAAGTACTGTGTAATTAATGGTTATTCTCTTTTATTTGCTAAATTGTCCCCCAAGACAGTTCTATGATCGCTGGTTCTTGATTTCAGTTGTCTCTCCCTCTGTTTCTAGTTAGATCCCTAACTGGTTTGTTAGATGTTGCTTTCTATAATTCTTATTAGATTATTTACTGATCCGTGCAGGATTTTTTTTTTTTTTTGTATTTACGTCTCTTTATTTAATATCCAGTAGTGGCTATTACCTTAATACATTGCAGTACTCATCAACCCTCCGAGTATCAATCTGCAAGGCATTATGTATACCAACCTCGATCCTTTAGAATTTTTAGGCATTTTAGCAATAAAAAAAAAAAATCTGGTGAGAAACACTGACACAACTTTCTCTTACTCCAGTTCAACGAATTATAATTGACAAATTTTATAGTTTGTGTACCAAATTTAATGAGATTCGTCGAAAATTGAAAAAAACTGTTCAGTAAAAGCGCACTTCCGGTTTACTAATTTTCCGGAATTTTGGCCATATATTTATGTCTTATTAATTTTGTTTTGATGGTAGAATTGTACATTGCACTTTATAGGAAAACATAACCCCACCCCTCCCCTAAAAGTGCCCTAAGATGAATTTTCCCAGAGAAATGTTTCAAATAAAAGTTGTATATCATTGTATGTTTAGTTTATATATGAAGTTTTGCGCGGAAATCGTCGGAGCCATTTTTGAGAAAATCGCGAAAAAGTGAAAAAATCATTTAGTAAAATGTTAAAGTAAACGGTCTTCCGGTTATCCGATTTTTTCAAACTCGGAATTTCAACAACATATTCAATTAATTCTAATTAACATTATTTAGATGACAGAATTGTTTAATAAACTGAAATAGCACTTCAGATGTAAACTAACCCCACCCCTGCCCCATAACTGCCCTTAAATGAATTTTTCCAGAGAAACATTTTAAATAAAAGTTGTAGCTCTTTGTATGTGTAGTTGATATACCAGGTTTGAAGAAAATCGTCGGAGAGAAAAACGCAAAAAAGTAAAAAAACAAACAAACTAGTAAAGTGGTACTTCCGGTTGAGGAATTTTGACAGATAACGTACAATCAGATCCCATGGTGATATCTAAACGGAATATGAAGTTTGAACTTTCTACGGTTTTTCGTTTTTGAGCTATGCTGTTCACTTACACACACACACAGACCATTTGCTAAAAACCACTTTTTTGGACTCAAGACGGATATTTCCGTTGAAAACTCGATATCGAAAATTTAACACGATTACAGTACTTCCTCTTACTAGCAGTAAGAGAAAGTAAAAAAAACAAAAGTCAAATAATAGATTTTAATTTGTACATTAATCTTCATAATTATACACTGTATTAGAATTGAAATAAATGGAAATTAGGACTCATCAGCTATTTCTGCACAGTTATCACAAATGATTTGACTTTTTTTTTTTTAATTAAATGCAATTTCCTTATATAAATTTCACACTGTTCACATTTTTGTCTGTTTGTTGTCTGTCATTCGCTTTGCAGATTATACACCTTTCTGCTTCTGTTTCTTTTTTTGTGTAAGTGTTCCCTTTTTTTTATTTCTTCCCCTGGTGCAAATAATAGGTATGTTTTTGGTAATTTTATCACCGGTACTTTCAGTTCCTCATCATCATCACATGTGATTTCCAGTTTCTTGTCTTTGAAATTTCTTAAAAACTTCTTCTAGTGAACTGAACTTTTTATATTCATTCAGTTTAAAAGGCAACGTGACTCTTTTAAAGTTAACTAATACCAATATGATTCAGCTTAAGGTAACCATAACTTACTTAGGTTACTAATGTGAATCCTGTGTAACCCAGTCAGGGAATTTTTAACTTCCCTATTGCAAAGACCATTAATCATTTTTTTTTAGAATGAATACACAAGCAAAATAAAGTCGGGCTCAGCACATCTTGCTAACTTAGTGAAGAGAACAGTAAAATCCTATATAGCCAAATGTTCCTATATGCCTCAGGAATGTAAATTAATCAGTCCAGAAGAAGTTCTATTCTCATCTCCGGAAACTTCCCTCTAATCTGGAAAATTTCAAAGTTAATCAGGAAACCTGGAAAACCAACTTCAGATCCCTAAAGTTATAGGAGCTCAGTCAACAGAATTTTAGAAAAAAATCATTCTTATAAATGTAATTAGGGAAGAGCAGAAAAGTGAAGCCCGTACTGTATCCCTATCTCGAATCGTTGATCAGATCACGGAAAAGTTATATGAGGAAAAAACACACGGGACTACTGCTCATGAATATGGAAAAAGCTTTCAATACAATCTGGCGTGAGGGAATCATTTAAAAATTAAACTCATTTTCCCCACATATTCAATTAAAATTATTCATTCGTACCTCAGTGAGTGGAAATTAAGGGTCTGGGTACAGAATTATCTAGCATCAAATTCATTCTTACGGAAATAAGGGTGTATCTAGATACAGAATTTGTATAGCATTAGAAATATTACTGTTGGGGGGGCACCGCAAGGTTCGACCATGGGGCCGGTATTATTCTTAATTTATATAAATTAAATTCCTTCTTCTCCGAATTTACGTCCTGTTTTATATGCGGACGATATTGCTATGTATATCTTCTCTTGGAGGGTAGACACAATTTCATGGAAACTTGCGGCTGCTACTGAAAAAATAAATAGATATTGCTGTAAGTGGAAAATTGAAATTAATTTAAATAAAACTGAAACAATTGTATGCAGAAAGAAAGAAGACGGCGTAGAAATATTACAAATTACAATAGTGAATATATTTGTGGACACTAAAGCATAAAAGCAACATTGAACATTTTGATGGCCATCGAAATGATTAGTACTAAACGATAGAGTTTTGTATGTATATCAATAATATTATATATATAACCAGCAGTATATAGAAACATCAGTTCACATTATTAACACAGCATTTTCATATAAGCATTTTGTTTTATTGTAAAGTTATTGATTTAGTCAATTAAGCATTTATTCGCACGATCGAAAAATGTTGTAATAAATGAAAAGTTTTATATATATATATTCAATTCTATTCGTTAATACTGCCAGTAAAATAGACGACCAAATAGATAATGGCGTGATATATCAAGGTCAGTTCGTTGTATTTATTATTGAAGAGAGGATTCAGCTGTAATAGTCAACCGGTATTGCTGCGTACAAAGTCTACCTTCACCAATAATGTCAATATGTTACCTAGCTTTGTTACACAATTTAATATTGACAAATCTCTTTATGGGGTACAAATTATATTACCTGCTTTAGGTAATTGTATAAAATATATTGAGTATATGGAAGATTATCTCTTCCTTTAAAAAAATTGGTATTTTGGTGTGAAATATTCACTCAGTACTTTCTCTTACTCTATTAATACAATTCTGAGAGTTTTGAGTTCGTCGCGATACTTTTTCTTATAGCAGAGAGATAAAAAGAAATATCTTACTTTTAAAATATAAATTTTGATAAAATTTAGCAGTCCAATGTGATATTATCGCATTATTTGATAATTCTTTCTAAGATGATCGTGCATTTTCTTGATTTAGTCTTTTGTGTTATCTTAATTGCGAGTAACTTGGAGAAGTTACTAGTAAGAGTATTAACGGGCCTATAGGAGTGGCTATACGACCCGGCAGGTTCGTGCAGGCCAATTATTTATGCGTATCCATTGGGCTGGAGTCCGAACTAGAAGAAGAGTAGTTACTCTTGACTTCGACCTGTAACAGACAATAGTTTGTGTGTGTGTGTGTGTGTGTGTGTGTGTGTGTATGTATTGGTTAAAGTGTAATTGTCAGTAGTATGAAACCGGCGCCAACAATATACTGTATTAACAATTCTAAATGAGCATTGTCTCTACTGGAAGCCATCGTCGGTGATTCTCCACTTTTGCTCTGTGAAGGGAAGATGAAGAAGAAGTAGAGGGAACAACAATATCGCTGGCTGCATCCCGATACAGCTAGCACATACTCTCGTAAATAAACTGCTCCATGGTTATTTGCAATGCCCCTTCCTCTAAATCTATGTATGTATGACTTTGCCGGTTGTGCCTATTCTCAGCTGCACAAACAATAATGCTTTTATTGCTGAACACAAAACCATTGGCTGGAATGCCCTTATTATCTGGCCAATTTAAAAGCGAACAATACTCTTAGAGGATCAGTAACTACACAAGAAGATAGGAAACTGCCTTTAATTGAGTGAACTATATTGATTGCAGGTAAACTTTTGTTGAAATTTAATTTTATCTTTTCATAATTTTTGCCATCCAATTTTGTATTACTGATTCTATTACAAATTCATGTAAATAATTTACTAAATGAATTATTCAGGAAAGAGACCTGAGAATCATATATATCGCAAACAAAACCGTTTTCTCCGCCTTCATTTGAAAATTCTTGTTATCCCCCCAAAAAATTAAATAAAAATAATATAAATTTTCCCTTTAAATTTAAATTAACTACGGTTTTTCCACCCTCGCACCACTATCTTTAAACCCTTGGCATTCCGTTAATTATTACCACCGCATTTGACACAATGTATTCGGGCTAATTCCATCAATCAGAAGTGTGCCACTTTCCCGAATGGATTTTCCATTTTTTCACTATTTTCTCGAAAAAAATGGCTCCTAAGATTTTCATTGAACTTCGTATACAATCTACATCCGGTCACTTTTGTTTAAAACATTTTCCCGGGAAACTAGCGATTAGCTTTCCTCTGAAGTTTCACTCCAACACCTACATAGAGGAGTTTGTACCAGATCTTAATAAATAGACAAGAACAGAATGGTATACAGAAGTTTATATACAAAACTAGGACAAACAAAACATAAGAACAGAAAATAGTACATATGAAATTTTACAAATTAAAATAGTTAACCTTTTATTTTTCGTATTTACCTAAAAGACATAAATATCAAACTTTATTCAGAACAAAAATACATTATTTTTTTTAAGATATACTGTATAAAGTACGCAGGTACAAAAATAAATTAATGTAATTAATTATTAATAATATGTAACGTGTTAAATGGAATTGCGCCTTTCAGAAATGTTTTTTTAACTTTTCTTTTCTTTTTTTTTAACTTTATTTTTCCAAAAACAGTTAACCTTTGACTGCTAACTGTAGAGAGATGTTCAACGTAATACTTTTATTTGAAATAACTTTCCAGAATAAATTATTTTAGTTAAGTGAATAGAATCTAGACTCAGTTAGATTTTAAATGCTATTGGGCTTTGTTCAATATAATAATTGCTATTGTTATATAATAATGTGAACTGCTTTAAAAAAACTCTTGTCATGATATTAAAAATTGTTTCTAAAGAGTTTATTAACAGTTATATTCTCCATTGGATAATATTAATGGATAGATTTCTAAATCAATTCAAAAATATAAAAAGAAAGTTGCAATAAATTTTTAAATAAATTATATAATTTCTTAGAAATCGGTATAAACATCAAATTATTATATTAATAAAATTAAATTAGTTTTTT
Organism: Triatoma infestans; assembly: GCA_011037195.1. NCBI lineage: Eukaryota > Metazoa > Arthropoda > Insecta > Hemiptera > Reduviidae > Triatoma > Triatoma infestans. The sequence goes on along the minus strand of JAAEAF010003299.1, from coordinate 50,703 downwards.
TTTTTCAATACTAAATATTGTACCTATTAAAATCTAGAATAATCTGGAAAACTAAACATGACAGTCTACTTTTAACTGTCTGTATAATATGTGTGTGCATAAGAGGTAATTAATTACTGTTAGATTTCTACGGAATTGCTATGAGATTATTTATTATTAATTCTATTACGGATCTTTCCATATTTATATACATTGAGTACATATTAGTCCTGGACATTAGTCTACTACGTCTATTTTGAGCTCACAGTTCGCTCGCCATAAATTTCTAGATTTTGTGATTGTATTATTTCAATTAATTATGAATTAATAGATACTTTACTGTATATCAATATAAGGATTATCTTACTAACACTAAGGGATAATAATAATCACAGAAAATTTACGAGCTCTGGAATCCTGGAGTAAATTTCTACTAGGAGACATCATTGAATTATTGGTAACTTTTTTTTTTTCAACTATTAATGATCATGATTTTGGGGATTTAATTTTCATCGGAAATACATAATTTGAGGTCCCCCTGAGTAAGAACAAATATTTTTAGCGATAATCTGTGTGTTTGTGTAAACATAATATCTGAAAAACGAAAAATTAAACAGAAAGCTAGAAAGCTCAAACTTGGTATTCCGTTTTAAGTACTATCACCACATTTGCCATGAAACTTTCCAGCAAAATCCACCAACTGGAAATGCGTCATTATTTAGTATATAGTTATTTTTCTTCAGTATTTCACGATTTCCTGGAAAATGGCTCCAACTATTTTCTTTAAAATTCGTATACTATCCGGTCAAAATAAATATATAACACTTTCCAGCGTTTTTCCCGGGAAATTCGCTTTTTTGGGGGATTCTGGGGAGCACTAGCGGAATGATAAGCACTATAAAGTACCACTCCCAATACAAAAAGTGTAGTTTTGTCACCTATATAATATTAATATACATTAGAAGCACTGGAACAATTTCAAATTTTTAAAAAATCGGTTACCGGAAATGTGACTCCACAGAATAAGTCTTTTGAGTTACTTGGTATTTTCTCGTAAACGACCAATAGCAATGTTAGAACAAATGAGTAAAATTTGAATTATAAATTACAATATTCATTTTATAGATAATTGTATTGATAGTAGTAAGAGAAAGTCGTGTGAGTGTTTCACACTAAGATTTTTTTCCTTTTTGTTATATTGGTGAGTAGGCAGATGTAGCAGATGGTATTTATTACTAACTTACATTCTGCATGCCCTAAAGGGGTATCTGTTGCAAGCAGTTACTTGGGGAGTAGCGACCCCACGGGTTACCACAGCTCAATACTCCATGCACTTCATCAGAAAAGTACACAATACACTTAAACTACATACACTCTACACTTTACAGACAGGGGCAACACAGTACACAAACTAGGGTCTCCGTCCCTAGTTAATTGGCGTAAGCCAAGGGAGAAGGAAGGGATTACTTCTGTGGTAGCGGCTGGACTATAGCAGCCGGAGGTCCCAGGTTCGAAACCAGCATGCTGCCCTTAGATTTTCTATTCCTAGGAGCCTCTACAACTCACTGTCCGATGATGGGCAGTGTTGTCTGTAGCTGTTGTCTGTAGCGGAGAACACGGCTTGGAGGAGCACAATAGATCTTTCAGGTCGCAGTGCGGTAATCCCCTTCAACAATCTACATAAACTAATTACATAAAACAATCAACATAGTATAGTTTTTAAATTTTTAGAAATCGTTCTTACGCCATAGTATTTAAATAAAAGCTTAACCAACCTTGATATCCGTTTTTTTTTAACTTGTTTGTGTAAACCTAATCTTAAAAACCACTTTTGTTTTAAACAATGATCGGATAAGGATGCGCGCGAAGCTCAGTTACCCCTGCTAATTTGATAGCCTCTTATTAACTGCTTTATGTTTTACAATAGCTCCTTTAATTAGGATATTGTCCTACATTTTACACATTTAAAGTTTGGCACGTGAAAATAATTAATCGATTTTCAACAAAATATTGCGTGTCATCGTCAATAAAAGCCAATTTTGACAAATGTTTTTTTCATCTTCTTACCAGATATTTATTCACTTCTATTGACAGACATATTTTACAAACAAGTACTTCCTGTCTGATAGAACTATTCTAGGCGGACCTCTTTTAACTGATTTTTCTCTTGTGATTAATGAAGAAATCTTATTGTTATATCAAAATATAAAATTAATGGAAGCCATTTTTTCCCATTTTTCATCCGCTCATTTTCATACTTTCTCTTATTGCAGAAGTAAGAGGAAGTATTGCAATCGTGCCAAATTTTCAGAATTGAAATAACGTCAGCCGGAAATACGAATGTTTTCTCTCTCGCTCTCTCTTCTCTCATTCTCTCTCTCTCTCTATATATATATATAGTGTGTGAACACAGAATCTCAAAAACGAACAACTTGATATTCCGTTTATATACCCTACCATCTATCACATCACGATAATTTTGATCCAAATCTGTCAATCGAAAGACCTGTTCTTCTTTTTCTATTTTTTCGGCTCTACGGTCACGAAGGTCCTTGGGGACACTCTTAATCACTCTCTCGCACACTTAACTCACCAAAGAGACTACTCCAAGTCCTTGCTCTCAAACGTCGCATATCTTCCACGACATCGCCCATCCACCTGATCCTCGGTCTTCCGTCTTTTTCTCGGCCGGTACTCTGGATGGCCTTCCATTATTTTCTTGGGCATTTGGGATTGGTTATTCCATTCTTGTTAAATACAAATATCCAAATCTATCAATTTTATTTTTCTGTTACTTCTCCCAACCAAAAACAATTGGTTTTAGCGACATTCTATAGAGAACTTACAAAGTTTAAAATAGCCTTTCAAAATTTTGCTGTAATCCGACAGGGGCGCTGCAATTCAGTTAGTCATTTTATCTTTAGTTAGTCCTTATATAATGCTTTTTATGGGTATGCTGAACTTAAATAACCTGCAACAACTTTTACACAAAACAAAACTGAAAGATACTTTAGACATATGGACTGAAAGTTTGAAAGTTAATCGTTTGAATTTTAGGGTAAATTCTTATAATTTCTTATTTTCCTGGCTGGTATATTACTATCCTCAAAATGGTAAGACCAGAATGACGTTCATACTAATGAAACTTTTTTTTATATTGTAAAATGTTATATACAACTATTTCCTTCATTCTTGTTCACATACATTCCAATCACATTTTTATTTATTGCTAGCCTCCTTCCTAGATACTTGCTAGTTCATTGAAGTTTCACCAGATAACTTGACAATAAGGTATTTGTCAAAATTTGTCAACCGGAAGTACCACCTTTACTGATTGGATTTTTTTCTTTTTGCTTTTCTCAAAAAAAAGGAAAAGACTCTATTGATTTTTTTTTGTAATTGTTTCACAAACTGCATGTGTAAAGGGCATGAATAATGTCTATTTTAGGGTTTTTGGAACGAGGATGCGGTTATGTTTTCCTCTAAGGTTCTATTACAGTTTGTAATATGATTTTATCATCTGTATCATATTAATTAGAATTAAATGTGTTGCCAAAATTTCGAATTTGAATAAAATCTGGTTGACCGGAAGTTCTATTTTAATGAATAGTTTTTTTACCAGATTTTTTCCGTCTATGAAGATCTCAAGGGATATTATCGTTTTACTAACCATGCGTACCGAAACATAACACTTTTTTTTTAAGGCGCATTAACATCAGTGGTCATGGAGAAGATTCCGGGCATAAATGACCATAAATGTTGACGCGCCTTAAATTGAAAAAAAAAAAAGTCATTTGTGTTCTCCCGGACAGTAGGCTGTAGAAGCTACTAGGGAGAGAAAATCTAAAGGTAGCACGGGTGGTCTCGAACCCGGGATCTCCGCGTTGCTAGCCCTGCGCACTAACCATTGAGCTAATCCCCGTCCCTATCACTTTTGTATGAACCTTTTTTTACGAAAAAATTCATTTATGGCGGGTTTTGTAGAAGCGATAAGGTTATGTTTTCTTAAATATAAAAAAAAAAATAAAAAAAATAGAAAGTCGTTTCGTTAAGTTTAGATTCTCTAATTGATATCCACATTGAGGACGGCTAAACATTTATTGAAAAATTATAAGTGTTTAAGAAAGTTTGTCAATTATAACTATGTAATTTAAGAGGGCGAAGGATATGCTATAACCTCTTGGATCTACAATATACCTCTAGTATAGGTGGCAGAGAAACGAGGGTCGTCTCTCCGCTCGGCTTTTGTTTATCTAACCGAATCTATTGCAGCACGAGCAAGTCGGGTGATTGTTTCACACTAGATTTTTTTATTTTATCGTTGGACAAAACAAGAAGTTCACGCAGACGACAATACTGCAATTATATTGCCAGTCGGAAATGCATTTTCAATTCAGAAATAACAGCTGCACGGTAACGATAATAGGTGCTCAAATATTTCCGTATAAACATTTAAACCTGTAGGTTTAGATTCCACTTTAATTTCCAGTTAATGGCAGTATAGTCAGCGGGTAACTTTTGTACGACAGTTAAAATGTTTTCCTAATATTAAAAATAATAAAAATTATTATCTTTCTCCATTGACAATATAAAAATTAACTTTATATAGTTTTTTTTTTTTGTACAACTTTAAAAATGGAATTATTGGTTTAAGAATGAGGTGTGAAGCGGATCGATTCTATTTCAATTTCATGCTGACACTTTCTACTTTATTTCTGGCTTTTTATTTGAAAATCAATAAATATACTATTTCTTTTTGTTTCTTGTGAACTTTAGTTTAAAAAAAAAAGTTAGCGCGAATATTTTTTGTCTGCAAAAATGTTTAAAATTGTATAAATAGTTTTATGCTAAATCGTATGAAGGAAACCAAAAAGGTTGTCAGTAGTTTTCTTTAAGTTGGTTTTATCGTTTTTCTAAATCCTCTTTAATAGAACTTAACATTTTCTAAATTTGTAAAACTGTCCAACACGAAGTTACGTTAAAGCCTGAGAATCCTTTCTGGATAAGGCATCTCTCATAGTTGTTTATAATTACGGTGTTAGATTTACAGTTTGCAGAAATACATCATAGATCTTTTTTTCCTTGTTGGTCTGCTTCATTTTGTGGTCATCATGCACCCATGTTCACGATGGCATGTTGTTGTGCAGATTGATATCAATCACAGATTGAACAAACAAAATCAGTTTACATTCTCGTTCGTCATCTTTCGTATATCCCAGCATACCAAACGTCATTATCACTTATTATCCCCCTCGCTATTGATTGAACACTAGGTCTGGCACAGGTGATTGATATATATGGATATTTGGTTAGTGTTAAGCAAACCACTCAACCTTACACAGTCTCTTCTATCAAAACGATATCCTACACATTAAATCGGCCTCAGGAAGAACATCTTAGGTCACAGTTTATTAGCATACTTCACACTTTTTAGCTTTGAGTTAATTTTTACATTAAAGTTTACATTTATATTAGTTCGAGAATCTGGGATGAAAAGGCTGAATGTGAGGGCTTTAGAAAGTCACAAAATCAACTTTGAAGATTAGCTCTGTTTCCATAACTATGATCAGCAGTTGTAGACAAAGTCGATTCTAAAGAAAGCTGTGAATAAATAGTTTTGTACAGCTGCAAAAATAAAGACAATAATAAATTTGCTCGGCATACCTACATTCTTACGATAAAATAAACTGTAGTAACGCAGATGCAATCCTCTTTTGATGTAATTTGTCACACAAACGCTGGAATCCATGTTGTGTAACATGGATTAGCACTATTCAAGCGCTAATATCGTGCCTTTCAGGTGTTATGCATTATGCACTTTGTCTCACGCTCACTACAGTGAATAGACGAGTAGATTAGATCTGTAAAACCACTCTCCTAGTGGAGAGGTGGAGAATCTAGGATGAAAAAGCTGAATGTGAGGTCTTCAGAAAGTCACAAAATCAACTGTGAAGGTTTATCACTTGAAAAAGTCTTAACAAGCTACCAAGAAGAAAGCAACCGGTTAAGCATTCAAGAGCTTAGTCTACAACACTACTCTCGAATAGTCAAAGCAATCTAAACTCTTCTCTGCTAAAGCTAGCTACACCAGCTAATCCGCCGTTGAAATAAGCTAGAGTTCTAACTAGCCAGTTCGCTCTCTAAGCGATTCATGTCAGCCAAAGTCATTCTACGCTTATAACTGACATGCATCACTCTATCCTCTAAATACTCGTTCTCCTCAGAAAGTCGTTAAGCATATTTGTGTGTTTAAAGTACACGTAGTGCGTTTATATACTTTCATCATCCTTCAACATCACCATAAACCGCTTACATTATATATGATAAGTCAAAGTGGATTTGTTGCCATTCTTTCTATAAATCTCATCATCATTCCAAGGCCAAGAAGAGGAACATGAACTCCCTATGGCGGCTTTTATCTTACTTTAACAATCCATACTTGTTTATCACCAAAGCTACTTCGGCGACTAAGTTTACACATATTTTCAAATTTTCTATTTTTAGCGTATTTTCTCGCTCTCTAATTTCAAAAAATATTCGCAGAAATGAAAGATTAAAAAATGTCATCTTGCATTTTTACTATAATTGTCTGTTTTTACATATTATAATTTTAAACCTTTGCATAAAAAGATCCAATATAATATATTCAATTGATTCAGCTAATTTTAATTTAAAAATACGGTTTAAAGAAAGAATGCAGAGTTGCATTAATATTATACGGCTTTTGTTTTCTAGTTTTATACCAGAAGGTCGTTCCTGATTGGAATCTTGTCAGTTAAAGAGTTAAGTATTAGTGGTCTGTGTATATATACTCTCTTCTGAAAACCGTTCAACAAAACGCCTTTCGAATATCAATCGGCCAACTCTAACCACTTGTCCAGAAGGAAAATATCAATTTAAAAACAAAAACAAGTACCATCATGATAGTCTCCGCCCCCTAATTAAACACAATATTGTAACTAGTATCTGTCGCCCCCTGCTAGGTCGGCAACCACTTCACTGTTTGTACTTGTATTAATTTTCCTTCTAATTAGATTGTTGTTAATAGTTTTATGGAAATATAATAATAACCTGGTTATTACATTTATGCCAACCAACCAGCTCAACAAACTTTTTTTTTTGCCATCTGTTATGATTGATGTTGACATATCTTGAAGATATATGCTGCTGATAATATCTGACATAACCAGTAGTATCCACCAAGTCTTCTTGGGCACATCACTGGCCGATCTCTTTTCCTTATTTTATTATATACACTAATAGAAGTTTCTAATGACTTTAGAGTTATACGAGTATTTTCTTCTTCTTTTTTTCCCCTTGCAGTTTGGTACAACATTATATACAGTTGATGCAACAAGCCCTTTTATTGCTGGTCCTGTACTAGATAAATAAAATAAAATTGTAAAGAATCTGTTGACAGTGGCAGTATTTTGATTCAGTGATAAGCCGCTTAATAGCAGGGTTCAATTTCGCTCTTAATAATTCAAATTGTAAACAATTTCTAAAGCAAAAGTTGTAGCTTCCTTTTATCAAAACACTCTTTTTATTACTTCTTCGTAAACGAAGCAAGTTTTATAATTTCGCGATTTCTTGTTTTTACTCTTTCTCGTCGGGATTTCCTCTCTGTCCTGCTTAAGAAGTTCATGACAGTAGCTATCACTGCTTGCCAGTAAGTGACTAAGTTTCATTTTCTTAAAGCTTCATAGATTAACTCCTTGTTATTGTTACACTTCATAATGATGTTATTGCTTCATAATCTCTGATTCAGTATGAAACAGCTTTGCAGACTTCATCAACCCTTACTATTTATTTCTTAGAAGTTTAACGCCGAACCAATCTGTTAAAAATGATCCTTTTTTCTCCCTTTTGCTGACTTGCTGACAGTGCACATTGAAATTGAGCGTTTGGTTCCTGGGAAAGTGCTCAAAATAAATAATTCCCTTGTAAACCCACCTCATTGATAACATCACGTTCTTTTGGTGAATATCAGCTTTTAATGTCGTTTAACCTTGCTCATCATGATCTGCGTGGAACTATCTTCGAATTCTCTTTTTTTCAAAAAACGGATCGTTTTGATTACTTATTAAAAGCAAATCACATGTACATGATGTGTTCTGTTAAATGAATTTCTTTAAGCTCATGTAGCATCCATACATAAAACTTTTTTACATAACTTAGCTTCTTCAAATGGTCATTACCGGTTGTTTTTGCTCAATTAAGGCTCTTAGCAAGCTCACGTAAAGTGATGACGATCAGCATCCTTGAATACTTTTAATTTTTCAATATCAATTTCGTCATTGGTCAACCTTTCGCGTGGTGCAACTTTAACAGAATAATTACCACAATGAAATTTCACCAATTCACTGCTGATGTGCAATCTATTAATGTACATATCTGAAACAGGCACACATCTCACCATACGCAGGACACATCTTTTTGCGTGCCTCGGCAGCTATTTTTCTTTTTCGAAAATAAAAAAGTAAAATATAGCGCAAAAGCTCATGCAGTTTTTTCCATTTTAGAAATGAGGACATAAACAACAGTGATATCTCAAGCACCAACTTGAAAGAAACGCTAATGCAGTTTTGACATCTATAATACTCATACTTACAAAAATATACAACTTAAGTCTAAGGTCCAGAATACCGAAAGATCTGTCCCGATAACCAAATATTTTTTTCTTCAAGTATATTCAATTATTACCCTCTCATTCATTGTCACCATCCTCGCTTACTAGAGAAATCAGGTAAGAAATAGTTGTATATTGAATTTTATTTTTTGCTTTTCTTTATTGAATGACGTATTGCAGCATTCGTTTCTGATTTTCAGAATAATTTTACCCATGAAGTTCACTGAAGAATTTTTTTTTTAATTGGTAGCTGTGCGTGTTCGTGCGGGGCCCTGCAGTACTTATAAACCAAGTAACCCTGAAAGATGTTCCCTTTTATTTTTTAATAATTTTTTTTCTCCCCACGCCCGCTAAATTTGGCATAGCCTAATAGATTTTAGATTTCCCCGACTACATGGTGTCGCCATTATGAAATATAATTTTTTTTAATGATGGGCTGTCCTGTCTTTGCCCCAGTACATTGGGCATAATTAGGTTAATTGTTTCGCCAGCAGATCATGACCCGTTTTTAATCGAAAGCAAGTAACGCTTTCCTTTCTATACAGTTCATTTGGGATAGGATCACCAACAAGGACCTCCTATATTCTCCCCTCGTCTCAGTCTGATAACATTCCTTTAAAGATTCCTTCAGCTTTCTTTTAATATGCTTTTAGCTGAACTGAAAGATAAGACTGCACTTTTGGAACCCTTTTTTGCCAAAGAATCTACCATAACATTTCCTTCATCTCACAATGAGGGGGGCGCAATATAATAAATATTTATATTGTACTTTTTAAGGCTGTTTGATTTAAGACAATATGGCTCCTGTTCTCATCTTAGCTCTTTCTGCTGAAGTAATGGTACATCAAAATTTATAAGAATGATTATATCTGTTTGCGTCCATCATATACTATTTCTGTTTATTTTTTTTTTATCAGATATCAGATGGATGTTATCAGCCAGACTGGATGTCGAAAATATTATAGTGGCATAAATCCTCTGTAGGAAATTCACTACAGCTGTAAACTCTTACATTGCTTGATAGAGCAGTATCAAGCGTTAGCACCGCGCTTTGCACACATTTTGAGACATTCTCAATTCCTTCTGGACGAATGGGCTATACAACTTTGAGAACCAAACTTGCCCCTAAAAAATAGTATAAAAGCCCGGGATAATCTTGATATAGCCGACTATTTCAGCGCTTTGGTAGTCAAGGAGTTAAAAACAAGCTATAAAGAAGGAATCAGTTATTCTGGAATAAGCATTCTATTAGAGCTTGCTATTATTGAGGGAGTCTATATCACAATCTCTTAGTTATTAAAAAAATTGCCGGCACTCAGCTCTCTGCTGAAAACTCTAAAGCAAGCTTGCTCACTCTAATCGATAGTTAAAAGATGCTCAACTAGTTTCACCATTCAATAAGCTGAACTATCTAACTAGCCAACGTTGCTATACGTAACCAACATCATCATTCTTTGCCCAGTCACTCTGTTCCTTTTATTACACTTTTTCCACAAAAAATATTCTTTAATATTGTTTCATTTTTTAATATTATCAACATCATTTCCTGTAGCCATCACAATATTGTCAGTTCCCTGTTTGTAAGTGTAGGTGTGTGTGACAGAAAACGCATTAAGAAAATTAACATTTCTACATAGCCTGGTTAACTAAACTCTATCGATGTACAACATCCGAAACTGGTAATAGACTAAATCTTCGATATTTTCCATCTCTTGTGAATTCGATATTCATAAGAATTAAACAATTTTTGTCAGTTTGAATTTTTTTTTTAAATAATTATTGTTTATTATGGTAATTTATTATTATTGTTATTAATTACTGACTTAATTGGGGATATATTTAAAAACATTTCTATTTAAGTCTAGTTTAAATTAACGTGTGTAATATATGTGAGTGTCAGTCCTTTATGTCGTACACATATTTATCATATTACTAAAACAGCGTAAAATGTTTGTTTCTAATGTTAGTAGTTAATCAGTATGTTAAATTAGTTGGCTACCATTCCAAAATAATAATAATAATATGTACAGTTATTTTAACTATAGTTCGATATATATATATATATATATATACGACTATATAAAATATTTAAATAGTTATTACCATGTAAAGTAGATCTGATTAACTACTTTTTATATATAATGTATACATACATGTATGTGTGTGTATGTGACAGATATCTTCTCCTGTATCTACTAATTGTCCGTTAGATTGCCCTATTCAGTTACAGAATACATATAATTATAAAATTAGAAGTAAAAAAATAGTTAATACAAAAATTATGTTGCCTATGTGCTGGCTACATTTTCTAGCTAGCCAGGATAGAATGAAGCTTCGTATATAGCTACAGCTGGTTGGCACATTAATGTATTGTTAGGCTCGTGCCTGCAAGTTCTTCTTTCTACCATCAACTCTGCGGTACTGGCTACCATTCCAAACCTGTACAGTATGTTCACTCTGTGTGTGTGTGTTCAGAGTTATATCTGGCCAGTTCTCATAGTTTAATGCTTACTGCTAAGTACCGTGTAGTAAGACATAGAGAAAACACACTTACACACCCATTCTCTCTCTTTCTCTATGGACCATCTTCTTGTTCATTGTACACCAAACACCATATGGTTTATTCTTCTATAGTTTGAAACTAACAGTTCTATACGATCCAGACTCTGGTTCCTATTTTATTACTACTTCATAATATTAAATTTTATAAAATGAAAAACAATTTTTCATCCTGAATCTTTCTCTTTAATAAACAGTTTTATATACATTAACATTAACAACCTATTTTAATATGCAAACCATGAATTTAGACGGAGATTCATTTTTAGATAGTATATATTTTAATATTAATTTACATAAACCTTATAAATTTTATCCTTTACCTAGTCTTAATGGTGTAATCTCAGATATTTGCTGAATTTCCGCTTATTTGTAAGTAGTAATAGGAACAGCATAATGTTGATTGTGGTGTAAATGAGAACTGACGAACTGATACTAAACTTACAATTTATATTTGGACGATTTCACTGAATTAGGAAAGAAGAGTTTAGAGAGCAGAATGGCCTAACGAAAAGTTATGATGGTTGTTGGTTGCATGATTAGTGTAGTAGAATGGTGTGTACCGTGGGTGTTGCGAATCGCAGACTGGGATTTTGTGTTTTCAACGGCTCACATTTAGGAAAATAGACCAAAACTTTTTTGTTGTGTAATTAGTTTTCATACAAATTCAATTTTTATACAAAACTTACCGAAAAGAAAGATCGCAACACTACAATGTAGTAAAAGTAGACAATACGCGTTCTAACATAACAAGCATTATTATTGTTACTTTAGTGGCCGATTTTTTTTTTTTTAATTTTATTTGAAGGTGTTGCAGGTCACAAAAAATTTGCGTCTAGGGGCCGCAAGTTTGACACCATTGATGCATGAGCATAAGTATCCCGCAAGGGATATCTGTTGCGTGCAGTTACTTCGGGAGTAGCGACCCCTCCCCCACGGGTTACCTACTCAGTACTCCATGCACTTCGTCAGAACGGTGCACAGTACACTTAAACTACAAACACTTTACCCTTTACAGACAAGGACAAACACAGTATACAAACTAGGGTCTCCGTCTTGGCGTAAGTCAAAGGAGAAAAAAAGGAATTACCTCAGTGATTTTTTTTTTGAGGGGAGAAAATGCCTCCTCACGAGTGTGTGGGACTCACACCCACTAAAAACCCCCTCCTCCCTCGCAGGCATCCGCCCACCCCCAACTGCTAAGGTATTACTTCGGGGTGTTGCTGCCTCATAATACGCCCTAACGGCCCCACCCCAGACTAGCTGAACCCCGTCCTCGGGGAGTCGGGTACCGGTTCATCTCAGTAATCTTCATGCAAAGGACCGTTCTGACAAAGATAGCACCCTTGTTCCAGGTCTCTTCCCGATAGCTCAGTGGTAGCGCGCTGGACTAGCAACGCGGAGGTCCCGCGTTTGATCCAGCATGCTGCCTTAGATTTTCTCTTCCTAGGAGCTTCTACAGCTCACTGTCCTGCGATGGACAGTATTGTCTGTAACGAGAGAACACTGCTCGGAGGCCGGTAGTGCACTAAGGAGGCTCCGGGGGCATAATAGATCTTTCAGGTCGCAATGCATATCCCTTTAAAATAATAATAATAATAATAGTGGGCATAAGTAATATGAGTAAAAGTGAAAATAAGTAAGAAGTTTAATAAGTAGCACAGCGCAAATTTTACAATTATTCAAAGCTAATGATTAATAATTGTTTGGTGCACATTCTTAAGATTCATAACAATTTATTGCCAATTCTTGACGGCAATGTTAAATAAATAACTCAATTCTCTTTTCTGAGTGTAAAGTCTATCCAGATTCTTGGAAGCAGTTTCCAAGTGAAATCAAGTTTCTTCATAACAAATAAGCTTCCAAGTTATTAGTTCATTAATCAAGTCTGTTTTATAAGAGTTATTAGAAATTTTGTATACTCGTAAAAACGAGCCCCCCCCCAGTTTGCTTCGATAAGGTTTTTTCGAACATGGGAAAATTGACTTACCCTTCAGAAGTATGTTGAAAATTAATGATAAGTTAAATCACAATTGCTGATTATTGAGCTTTATTTTTGTAATATTTACTTTCTTAATTTTTTGTTGTTGTTATTTTTAAGTTGCTCAGCGGCTAAGGTTCTTTGCACCTACCGGACTAATATGAGTATATTTATTTTCACGAACATTTCTATATGTACTGTATTTTTAATTTCCATATTCTCTAAAGCATTCACTCAAACAATCACACATCCTTTTGCACACGTGCCGGGGTGCCAATTCCGGCTTCAGGCCAACCCTTCCGAAAATTCAGTGGCTCCCACGTACAGACGACGTTTTGACGATCCATTCACACCTTTTTTCATAATCTAACGTTCCATGCTCGGTAATAAATACAACCATCCTAATAAATACTCTCATTCTACACAAAACAAACCCAACCAACAATTCTATCATTCGCCCTTGACAAGCATACATCTACATAAGTGGAATAGAGTACGCGATATTCTTCAATTTTTTTTATCTTAACCTACTATACCCAAATAAAAACATGTTATATACACAATAATTAACTCTTCTAGATAAAATTCCTATTTACATAATCTTATTTATTATAAGTTCTGGAATAAACCAATCTGCTTTAGAAACTGCAAGGAGTCATTTACGCTATCTAAATTATCACCTAAAGCATCCTATAACATATTAGGTATTCCTAGGTTAGCTCTTACAGTTGAATACGTAGTACATTCAAGCAATATATGTAGAACAGTTATCGACGAACTACAAACCTCGCATATTGGCTGCCTTTCTCTTCTGAAAAGATGCCCGTGAGTTAACATTGTGTGGTCAATTCGAAATCTGGCCAGTACCACTTCTTCTCGCCGGTAATCTCTGTAGGAAGTTAGCCATTTTACTGGTTTGAGTTTGACATATCTAAGTTTATTTGTGTTTGGGATAGACTGCCATTGTTTAACCCACAGAGAAAATATGATTTTCTTCATAGAGTTCTTCCAATCCAAAGGTAAAGCAAATTCCTCCTTATTAATAACATCGCTGCACCTTTTGCAGCTTTGTCAGCAGCTCGTTGTTATTTATTCCAGCATGCCCTGGGATCCAAATAAAACAAACTTTTTTATATTTTTGTTTACAGAGGTAGACATTGGTGAGAATAGTTTGTTCTATAATGTTTCTAGAGTCCATATCAGATAGTGCTTCTAGTGCGCTTCTTGAATTTTTCTGAATTTTTGTGAGACAAATATAATATTATGATGACATTTCGTCAGCTGAACTTTTCAGCTGGAATATTTTTCTGTCACTTTTGAAAAGAGATCAAAGAAAGCTATTTTATTTTTCTTCTCTATGGAAAACCGTTGGTTTTTCTTTACTTCTTCTTTATTTTTTTATTTCTTCCTTTAATTTGTTTTTCCACTTTTTATTTTACCTTAATTCTTCGGCAGTGACACATGTTTAACTTTAATTCTGCAATTCCTCTCTCTCTCTCTCTCCTTATGTTCTTATTACTTGACTTTGTACATTTCAAAGAAAGAAATACAATGCTAAATATTAAAAAAACAAAAGAAGAAAAACTAAAGAAATAGCTCTAGCACTTTTTGAAGTTTTAAAATGAATTCAATTTAATTTACAGATTTATGCAATATAATAGCTACTTAATTAAAATGAATATACCTACTCCAGTTCCAACAGATACAAGTGTCTATTTTGTCAACATGGCAAAATCTGTATTTGTATTAAACAAATAGTTGCCAACCATTTGTTCTATTGTGTGTGTGCGCGCGTCCGACATGACATTATGACGCTATTCCTTGAAATAACATTGATTATATTGCATTTCTGTTCACATATTGTCATCTTTAAATGGTTGTTTTGCTTACAATATTTTTCTATGATAATATTATAATAATAGAGAAATTTGTTATTGTTATTGTCAATGTTTTATCTAAGAGTATAAATGTTAATATATATATATATTTCTTTGTTAATTAACAACTGCATTTTTTTTATATATATTTCAGGAGGGTTGCAGACCTTTTTCACCCACAGGGTCTGATGCTGCAAGTGTAGCAGATTCAACTTCCTCTGAATCACCTCCATCACCAAACAATAGTTTTGATATATGTAAGTCAATTTTGTTTTCTTCTAAATTTTATCAAAATTACAAGGTAGATGCTCCTAGAAGGATAGAACGAAATCCACATCGATATAAAAGATATTTTGTGGCTGCCATGTGTTTGTACTGTACAATACGTAACTGTGGGAACATTCATTTTAGAAAATGTTAGATTTATTGAAAAACTTATTTTTTATTAG
Source organism: Triatoma infestans (assembly GCA_011037195.1). Lineage (NCBI taxonomy): Eukaryota > Metazoa > Arthropoda > Insecta > Hemiptera > Reduviidae > Triatoma > Triatoma infestans. The sequence goes on along the minus strand of JAAEAF010003299.1, from coordinate 35,229 downwards.
TTTGGAAAAGTAAAAATCAATGCGGCTAGATGGCTCCTTGTTTGGAAATAAACTAGCCTTTAATTTTCTCCTGGACAGCTATTGCTAGTGTATAGATAGGCTAAACCCCAGGGGTTGCACAAATCAACCACACCTGCAGGCTTCATGTGTTTCATGTGGTGTTCATTGGAAGTTTTGTTCAAGTTGGTATGCTGGAATTTCCAATGAGATGCTACAGTCTCTGAAAAAAAAGGACCAATTCTCGTCCTCCTAGGGAAAAATGCCAAAGACAGAGTAGCATATTAAAGAATTTTTGTGGTTTAGACAAACTAAATTTGGCAAACAATTTTCCTATTTCAAACTTTCAGAGAAGTTAATGAAAAATCTCAAAAAGAAGCCATGCTATGCTCAATCTTAAAAGGGGATTGTTGCATTAAGCTACCTTTCACGTCCTCCGAAATGATTCAGTCTTTGTGAATTAATATCAATGAGAAGGATATAGCCTTGTGTGATTATTTGAAATTCCTCTGTACCCCACCTAGACAAATTCAAAAAACACGAAACGTTTGCCAATTTTACAAGGACTATAGAAAATACAAAACTCAATCTAACTAAGTAGATAAGAGTTTTCTATCTAAGACCAAATATGATTCTTGATAGAGACTGTACCCTTTGTAAAATAGGACGGGGTTGATGTAGTGACTATGACATGGACAAGTCCCGTGTATAACTGATAAATTTAATATTTTTTGTCTTTTTAAGTTAGTAGTAAAGTATGTGCTTCCGCATCCCCAACCACGTCCCCTATCTTAGTTGTACGTTAAGCTCGCCTGAAAAATAGGCATTAATTGACTCTTTTTAAAGGAGCGAAAATAAATGTTCAACAATTCATCCTTGAGATTAATTAATTATTCTCTTTTTCTATTCGGTAATAATGGTTACATTTTGATTTGGCTAATCCATCCCTAAAATTTGTAACGTTCTCCTCTTATAATATCAAATCATCCCAGACAGCGGAGCCGCATCTTTAATCCTGATAGTCACGGGCATGGTAAAGCCTATATCCCCATATTTATACTCCTATCTATCAAGAAGGCCAAGTATTCGATTGTTTCGAGATCAACAGTCCAGAGGCGGGTTTGGTTTGGATAGTCATTTAAAGAACCTGTATCATACACTCTGATTCCTTCATTTTTGTGGCGCTTTTAAATAGGTAAATAATGTTTATATTAACTTGATAGAAAATATGGGTCTTGTCTTGCAAATTAAAGATATGTTAAATAAAAACTGTGTATAATTTTATAAGAAGTTAACAGTTGCAATAATACAGTATGTCTGACAGAGTATTGGCAGGTAGGTGGAGTACATCAGATAGATGGAGGTTGTGCAGAGACGACCCGCAGTCTACCAAGTAATACAGTAGTAGTAAAAGAAATAAGGAAAAAAAAAAATCACATGGTTAGAATCGGAATCATTGTATTTACTCCGTATTAGGAGCTGAAGCAATCAGACATGGTTGTAGCGTATGGTAGCCAATGTGCAGTTGTATTTCTTAGAGGAGAGTAAACATACTCACTGTGTTCCTAGGCAACTGTCTTTCTATTTCTTTTAGTTCTGCAACAGCAGGTCGTCTAGTCTATCTATCTATCTATCTATCTATATCTACTGTAACGTACGAAGTTAGAAACAACCAACTTTATATGGAGCATGGACCTGACTGGCTAGTTGGCTACCATCTAGTTGGCTGGTGATGAGATGATGTGCTGATGGCCTCTAATATAAACCACTTTACAATTTATTCACCATATTGCCTTCAGATCATCATCATCCTTATATCTCTCTCTCTCCCTCCTTTTCACATTTATCAATATTAATCTCGAATCATATATCGATAACTTTTCCGCTCATTTAAATTCTTTATACGTCACTTTTTCTATTTAGTTTGACACATCATTCATTTTTATTGGTTCTATATATGTCAACAATTATAGTATTTTTATTTGTTTTATTTTCTTTATAAATATTTATTTCAAAACTATTTTTCTGAAGTTTATTCATGTCTCTTTTATTTCATAACTTATTCATATATTCATTACATTTGCAAATTACTTTTTTCTGTATAAGTTGAATAATGTGACACTAATTCATAATAATGTGGCTAAAGTTGTTCTTTTAATCTCTACTGAAAAGTAACAAAAAAACAGTGCTGCCACCTTTCAATTAAACAAATTTTAAAGTTCGAATGAAAACATGAAATAATTCTGCTTAACTTTAACTTAATGTTTTACGATCTTTCTAATGGTAACTTTCCCCTTTTCAATTCATACCATTCTTTTAGAAGTTCTCGCACATGCTTTACTTCTTTTTATATTCTTTCTTAAAAAGTTTTAGCTGTTGTAGAAAAAAATATAATATTAACGCAAGAGTAATGTTCTCTTAGTTCAGAACAACTTCTTGTATCGCAGTATAGAAAGATATCTCATGGGAATTCCCTGTTAGTATAGGCCTAAGGCAGGAAGATACAGCCATACTATTTAATCTAGTTTTGGAAGCAGCCATTCGACAAATCCCGTTGACGCCTTGGACTTTATCTACAAATGCATTGTGCAGTGCCGTGCGTATGCAGACGTAATAGCCGGGATCTCTCATAACGCAGCCGCCTGATGGAGTTTTACAGCGAATTAGAGCAAAGTGAGGCGGATTAGGGTCTATTTGTCAATGCAAATACAAAGAAGTATATAGTTATTTCTAAAAGAAGGAAAAGTTCGGAGATTTGTGCGTGGAAAACTACTGCTTTGAAGGGTGTTCAAATATCTGGTATCTATACTGTCCAGTAGGAATGAAGTTTTAAAGAGTATCGAGCAAGGCTTGGGGGTGGGAACAGATGCTATGCAGTATTTTGGTTGACGCTGAAAAGCGAAAGCCTGTCCAGAATAGCAAAAACTACCATATACGGAACAGTTAGAAGACCGACTTTATTGTATGGGGCGAACAGCTATTGTAGTGCTGATTGTATGTATGTATTGATTGGACTCTGACTGTAGATGATGAACTCCGTTTGAAGTGCGAGGAGAGAAAGATTCTGCATGAATCTTCGGTTTGATTGTGGAGTACGGCGTGTACCAGGCAAGAAAAAGTAAAAATTTATAAGAACTCTATAAAGAGAGTTCCTGGTAGGAAAAGACTCCTGGTCAAGCTAAGACGACTGCAGGGCGTAGAGAAACGAAACTTGTGACTTTTTTTTAGGAACAAAACAGCTGAAAAGAAAGGGTCGAAGACTGTTACTGAGGAGGCCAAGGTCCTGTGTGGGCCATAGAACCATCGAATGGAATGAATGAAAGATCACTTTCATTGCCAAACTCACTTGCGCTTATGCGGGCATCCCTGAACTCGAGTGTATAAAAGTTGCACCTTACTCTCTTATCCAAAGAGCTATAATCTCAAATACATTGCTTTCTTAGAAGATCTGATGTGGCTCTTAACGTTATCTAAGAATGCCCGTCTAATCTAATCAAGCTAGCAATTCGGGGCCTCCATACAAAAGGTTCAGCACTTAGACCTCAGCTGGACCCATTGTGCACCTGCATAAGAATGCCCATACAATGGAATCTCTGTAAAGTGTATAATGAGTAAGTGTGTACTACGATTAACTTTAGATACGCTACACGCTCAAATATATATATATATATAAAGTTTTAAATATATATATACATATATATAAAGTTTTAAATATATAATATATAAATAAATATATATATAAAGTTTTAAATATATACATAAAGTTTTAAATATATATATATATATATATATACCAGCTACATCTCTGAAACTAACAATCTCAGTTTAGACTCGTAATATCCAAGATAAGATACTCGAAGAAGTTGACCAGTATTGCACTGATATTTTAGCATACAACTTTTAATCAGTCGCTCTGTTGGAATTAAATTTAAAGCCTCTTTCATCACGCGCTCCGCCCATGAAGGCTTGATGAACATACTGATTGTTCCAGATACAATCTGAGCCTCTATGAAAAATACGATCATCAGTATGAAACTTTGTTTTCTGTGGGTATTCTTTTTTTTTGTAATAACGATATTTTATTTGACAGGTGAGCCGAAATGTGAACTGGGAAACAGCAGTAGCAGTGGCGGAGTTACACGCCGATCTCCGCCCTCGCATCTCCCTCCAGCACCGCATTCTCCCATACTTAGTCCAGGCAATTCGTCAACATCTAGAGGTTAGTTGCCTTTTTTCCCCAAAAGTATTTACTAAAAAGAGTTATTTACAAATTAGTGAGTAGAATAATGCTTTGTTCAGGTATTGGCCACACGAGAGCAGGAAGAGTATAAAAATATTTAACTCACGAGTTGAATATTAAGTATTTGTGCTTATTAAATAGGTTCTTAATTTATATGAATATAAAAATATTAATTAGAATAGTGCAAATACTGAGAATATATTTAATGTGTGGATGGGTCGGCAATATTGGGAGCATCTGCGATTTTATCGCCTAGCAGGCATATTTATGATGTTACTGACCGTTTTAGGATTTTCATCCATCGTCAGAGAAAGGTAGGTTCGTGTAGTCAAGTTTATCTTGAAACCAACTCTCTACACGGACTAAAAAACCTTACTCTGACGATGGATGAAAACCACAAATATGCATGTTCCTTCCTACCTGATAAAACCCCAAACTGAGAATATTTATTATACATTAATTCAAGTCAGACACTCTCTGTAACCTACTCTCTTTGGTATAACCTCAATTCTGTTGCTAATTGCGAAGGCCCTGGGCATTGTTTTGCAATAACGTTCTTGTTTCCGCGTATTGCTGTTAGATGTCGGTCTCGTTAGAGTTGAATATTGTTAATTTATTTAACTTATGAGGAAAAGTAATTATTGACTGTTTTTAATTACCGTCACTTGTGATTAAAAGTACTTCACTTCACCCACTACTTTTGATTTAATAATAATTGTCACATTATTACCTGGCTGCAGAAAGAAAGTTATTATTTGAGAAAAAGTACAATTACATAAAAACCTAGAACTCAAGACACAGAAAGTATGCGGGCTTAGCATAATTCTTATGTATGTATTACACTTATGTGTGATTCCATTTTTATGTTCATTTCCCGGACAGTGTCTGTAATTCTAAGCGATCAGACCATTATAAGCGTTCTTCCTCTTCTTCCACAGCGCTACAGCCCGTAGCAAGTCCACAAATAGCACTTTCTGCCATCATTCCCAACTTTTGGCGATCTCCTTTTATAATCCACAGATTCTCCAGGACATTGCATGTTCGGTTTAATCCTTGTAACTCTGCCGAAAATCCTGACATCGGACACCAATGTTTTATATGTCGTCATATTAATAGAGCTGGCAAAACTAATCATACATTTACTCTTAACACATATCAACTACATGACAGTCGTATTCAACAAAAAGTAGTATAAGTAATATTCCCCTTCAAATTGCCAGCAAAGCAATTTACTTTATTTGATTACTCAAATTTACATCTCACGCCAACCAAAATTAAATTCCTAAAACTTGTACTTTGTATATAATGAGATGCTGGCAATTTAAAAAAAAAATTATTTCTAATTACTGTATTGTTCTCCTTGTTATTGGTTTATTTTCTTAATTCTGTTTCCTTTTTCTCCATAATACTGCCCGTGTGTTCACATTGTTATTATTTTAATTTAGTGTTCGCGTGTTATTTCAAATGTATTTTTACCTTCTCTTACTTGAGAGGAAGTATTGTAATTGTGTCAAATTTTCGATACCGAGTTTTCACCGGGAATATATGTATTCCCCAGAGTTCAAAAAAGTGGTTTTTAGAAAAGTGGCCTGTGTGTTGTGTGTGTGTGGTGAACAGCATAGTTCAAAAACGAAAAATCTTAGAAAGTTCAAACTTGATATTCCGTTTAGGTATCACCATGGCAACTGACAGTAAGTTAGATGTCAAAATTCTCAACCGGAACTATCACTTTACTGAATAGTTTTTCACTTTTTCCAGATTTTCTCGAAAATTACTTCAACGATTTTCCTTAAATTTGTATATCAACTACGCATGCAAAGATCTACAACTTTTATGTAAATCATTTCTCAGGAAAAATTAATTTAAGGGCACTTCATCTAGGGGAGGGCCGAGGTTAGATTTTCCTCTAAAGTGCTATTTCAGTTCATTACAAAATTCTATCATCTAAATAATATTAATTAGAATAAAATATAATGTTGAAATTCCGATTTTGAAGAAAATCAGATAACCGGAAGTGCGTTTTTACTAAAAAGTATTTTCTATTTTTCTGCTTTTTTTCACTAAAACGGCTCCAACGATTTTCTTTAAACTAACTCACGTATAAAGCAGATATAACTTTTATTTGGACATTTCTTTGGATAAACTCATTTAAGGGGGCTTATCGGGGAGAGGTAGGGATAAGTTTCAAGAAAATAGTAAACCGGAACTGCTTCAATCTGAACATATTTTCAGTTTTCGCGATTATCTCCATAAAAACACCGATGAATTTCATTAAATTTGGTATGCTAACTATAAAATTTGTCAGTGCTTCTTCTTATTATGATTTATTTTTTTATTGCACAAGTAGTTCGGTTCCTTTTTATATGTTGTTGCGAGAAACTAGATTTTGTTTGCATTAGCTGAGGCGTAGATTTCCATCTTTATAGTAATTTTTCAATACATAAATTAAAGACTATATAATGAATAGCTACAAACTTCAGGTACAAGAAAAGTTTTTAACTGATTACCATGAGTTCCTTTGGGAAAATTTTGTGAAAATTGTGTTTAACATCAATTTTATTTTATTCCATTGATGTAAACGACCAAATACAAAATGGTTCACTTACTTTGAATGTTGCCTATTTCCGCCAAATTCTCTGTTGCCTTCTTCTTCAACGATGGAATAAAAATTCAGAGTTCTTCCTTTATTGCGTACATTAATTTTACAAAGCAGTAGGTAAACATTATATCAGAAATAACTTGCTTATTTGCATTTTTTTTATAAAAAAGTTTTATTGCACATTTGATAATTCATAAAATACCTATGGAGGGAGAATTAGTCAAAAAATTCTAAACCGTTTTTTCATAGAAATAATTAGCCAATCACAGTGTAGAAGTGAAGATGTCCAGTGTGGGCGTAGTCGACATGATAATTCTAAATTTCTGATTGGCCTAACATACACCCTTATTTCACATCTTCTTTTCTACACTGTGATTGGCTAATTATTTCTTTTTAAAAAAAAACTTCAGAATTTTTTTACTAATTTCCCACCATTATTATTTTACAAATTATCAAATTATGCAATAAAATTTTTTTATACAAAAATGCAAAAAATCAAGTTTTTTCTAACATATTGTTAACTGTTTTATATAATTAATATGAGCTATAAAGAAAAAATTCTGAATTTTCATTCCATTGTTAAAAAAGAAAGCAAAAGAGAATTTGGCAGAAATGCGATCCAATGTAAGTTCGCCATTTTGTATTTGGCCTTTGATATTAATAGAACAAAATAAAATGATATTAAACACCCACATAATTTTCTCCAAGGAATTAATAATATTCAATAAAAAAACTTATCTTAAACCTGGAGTTTGTAGCTATTCATTGTAGTATCCTTAATTTTATGTATGTGGCGCAGTCCACCAAACATTGAAACAGTACTATAAAGTTCTGTAAATCAGTGTATAAGCTAATGCAATCAAAATCTAGTTTCTCGGAACAACATAAAATAAGCAATCGAGCTATTAGTGCAATTAAACAAATAAATTATAATAAGAAGAAGTGATACATATTAGAGTTCGATACACTAGAGACTATGTAAATTGGAGTAAGAGAAAGTACTGTGGGTCTAACAACTCCTCTTGAGCCCGCCAGCACCGGCAACACTACGGACTGGAGGTGCCTGAGATCCGATTGGAATTTTTTCCTCACATAAAAAATTTATTTCTCTTTAGATTTTCGGCGAAGTGACGTATGCCTACAAATGCAATGGCTTGTCCTTAGTGAAACCATTCATCATTCTGCATTCGTATGTTTTTATCTAGGTAGTTTCTAGTGAAAAAGAGGATTCCTTCATAAGTCTACTGGCAGATTATGCCTATTCGATCTATTTTCGATATTTTATCTGTTTTCTCTCTGTCCTCATGAAAGCTTGTAAAATGTTTAATTCTGATTACAATAACTAAAGATTTCTATCAGTTTGTTTATATGGTTTGTATGGTTTCTCATATCGTAGTAATTAGCGAACGAAACTGGTCTTTCATTTACGAAACTGGCAGCGTTCATTTAAAGTTACAAGAGAAATTTATTGCAATTAAATCTGAAGGAATCTTCATACATGTTAAGTAGATAGACGAGGTCATAGAGTATTGCCTTAATAGCCTTGCCACATCGCAACAGTTAGGAAATATATGCTACCATCATTTCTTGTCTATCATTAGCTGCTACAAAGTAATCCAGACAGTTTAAGACTGTATTCATGTGAACTTAAAACGTATATTTTAGATGAAATTCAATTTTTAATAATTTGAAAATTACAATTAAGAGAAAGAAAATATGGAAGGTAAAGTTGAAGATTTATTTTATTATAAGATGATCAAGATTGTAAAAATTTTTTTTTTGTAAACAAATATTTCGTTGAATTCTATTCAGAGACTGAAATCGTAATGTTAATCAGACAGACGTAACTTCATGTTTATTGTTTAGATAATGTAAATTCAGATGTTATTTAAAAAGAACATTAATAAAGGATTTGTTACAAAAAAAAAAATAGAGTAACAAATTAAATGTGGCTTGAAGGAATGTTTGGAGAGCATATTGGCCGGCCTGGAGCAGCTGGCGTGTCACCATAGTTAGATCGGCAGAAAGGTGGCCAGTTCGATAAGATAGCCATGTGACGAGCATGTCCAACTACTAGTGTACTGGCTCGCTCCCGGTATTACTACCACCATATACACACTCACTAGTGAGAACCCTTTCTTTTACTACTCACACACAAGAGGCAATAAAGAAACTATATACACACTAGTATCCACCGCACAACGGACTATAGTTTTGTATATACTGAATGTATATGTATGTGTGTGTGTGTGTGTGTGTGTGTTTGTATAGTAAAGTTGTTGTTGTTGTGTGTTGTATGTGTTAGTGTGAGTTATCGTTCCGCAGTACGCGGACAGGTGGGGCTTCACTATAGGAGACCGCCAGGGTCATGACCTCTTCTTCAACTAAACTCTCCTTACCATGGCCCCAGCCAAAGACCATATGGTCGCTCTGAAATAACGTTAACCCCTAATATTATGTACGCTTTAGTGTTACCATTGAATAAATTATTTCTATTTTCTTTTCAAAAAACTAAATAAATAAATAAACAAAATTTCATTGTAATCAATGCATATTGTTGACAGATACACTTTATTCCAATCGCACCTTCATTTGCATTTATATTACCTTATTTTTATATGTTTCAAAGATTAAAAAAAAAAAAAATGAAATATACTTTTTGAGGAAGTCGAATATATATTCCTAAAAATAAATAAATAATAAATAAACAATAAATAATCTGGTGGGAAACACTCACACCACTTCCCGTTAGTACAATTATTATATAAAATGACGAAATCTTATACTTGTTCTAAGACGTAAATATAGAGGTGATGTGAGGATAAGTATCAACCTACTAATCGTTGGAATAAAGCAAGAATTTCAAAAATTTGGTGTTCCGTACAACTAAGGTGGATAGTAGCACTTGATGTTAAGTACGTGTTTATTACTTTCAATAATATTAATTTCCTAAAATTGTATTATTTCTTAAAATAAATGGCCGTTTAAAAAAATAAAATAAAATCACAGAGTTGTTTTCGCAGAGATATTTTCCGTGATAGCCTGCTTCTTTTTGGGGCCATCGACCGGACCGGTTCCTGAAACATCAGGATATTTTTGCCAAAAGTATGTGATAACATAAACTTGCACAGAATAGTGTATCAACTAAATTTGCTCTGTGCAAGTCTATGTTGTTATCACGCTGTTTTGACAAAAACATCCTGATGATAGGCGAACGCCCGAAACCGTCGATGTCTACAAAAAAAAGCAGGCTATCATGGAAAATATCTCTGATGCCCTCCAGTTCTGCTGAACCAACCACAACAACAAAGGTGTTAGGTTTAAAATCCTTTGTAACTTAGAAAAAGCGAATCATGGCAGTTTATTTCCAGATGCAAGCTGTATGCACGACTTAATCTTATATTGAGTATAAGAGTATATATTGAGTAAAACATTGCTGTATGTTGCTTAGCACAGATTCCACGCGGTCCTTTCCAGCGATCAGAAAAGTTTTTTTGCACTTTTAATTATTTCATTTTAAATCTTCTTTTTTTTTTTTGGAACAGTTTAAAGAATATATATTTATAAATAGACCGGAAACGATGGTGTGGTGCTAATATATTTTGTTAAAGTAAAATTTATCAGTAAACATTTCTTTTTCTGAAGGATATTTAAGTAATATGAGCGCGTGGGCGGCTAATTGGCCAGGCTGTGCATGGAGAACACAGCCGCCAGAGTGGTTTACTGCTACACCTAGTCTCCTTATTTCCGGCATAGATTTATCATCGTGCATTTTATATTGTGGCTGCCACACACTGGATACCCTGTAAATAATAACATATTAAATATTCAGAAAATGTTATCCACCATTTTATCATAATCATTTTTTGTTATTTATTGTTAAATAAATTGGAAGACCAACCTGGGAAACACATGGCTATAAGTATGCAGAAAATTAGCTCTAGTTAAATTTGAGTGTGGCTAATTAATCTTCGCAAACCGTAGATACTTTGAATGCCTGTCAGTTTTATTTTCGCAATATTTTTCTAGGGAATTGATTTTTAGACAGTTCTGGAAGAGCTCCTTTCTGCTGGAATGCCACTTCAGAGCAAATGTATGTTCTACCACCTATTTAATATTAAAATAGTTTAAAATTCTTTTCCAAATTTGAAGACTATCTGTTAACTGAAAGTGGATTTATAGAATAGGTTTTAAAGTTTTCATTGTCTCATTTTCACGAAAACGGCTCCAATAAAAAAAAAATTCATGGATAAACTCTTCAGCAAGGCGCATTTAAATATTAAATTTGTTTTTATTTCAAACATGAAATCAATACAGTTTTAGCATTTTCAGCTTTGTGAAATAAGTTCAACAATATTAAAGTTCAAATAGTGAAATAAACACAGGTCAATAAAGTATTGGCAATATCAGTTTTAAATTATATTAACCATTTCAAAATTTGTATTTAGTTCGCTAGTTAATATTTAACTTTGGATGCCGTTTTCGCTACAATAGTGGCCTTTAGTCTTCTAGAGACCTAGCTAAATTATTTTGTGGTATTGATAATATTTTTTTCCCCACTCTTTTTTCTTCTCTTGATTTTATTTTTCTTTTTTCTATTGCGATTTAATATCTTCCACAGATCTTCGATAGGCTCTTAAAACTAGGCTTGAGAAGGAAGTCCCACATTGGCGAGATATATTGTGCCATACTTTAATTTTCCACGCGATCAATGTGTTGCTGGAAAATAAAGCAACACCCCTAAATTTCTTACAATTACTTTTAAACGATATCCTGCATGCACTGCAAATTTCCTGTTCTATTTCAGGTCATGCATACCATAACCTAACCCCATACCATAACATAACCATGGCTTCCACCATATATAGGGATTATATTTTTGGAATGAAAGTTTTTTCGCCTCCAAACAAATATTCTTCCATCAGAGTCATAAATTCATCCGAAAATATAGGGCTATCCCAACAGGCCTCTGGCTTACGATATATTCTATAACTTAGTATCTACATACGATTCTTTTCGGATGACAAAGGCTTTTTTCTAGCAGCGCTACCAAAAAATTCATTCTCTTGAAGAATATTTCTAATTCTTTGATGTTAAACAACTTTACCACTATAGAGGTGTCGTCTACGGCATTATTCGGAACACTTATTTCCCCCTTTTAAATTATATCTCTCATCTCTGTATCCGAAAACATCTCACGACGTCTAGCGCTTGGTAAATTAATAGTAGTACCTGTTTCCTGAATTTTTTTTTAGTACACAGTAAATAAATTTATTTTAAACTTGATCCCGATCTCGCGGTATGTTAGGTCTTCATTTCTATTACTAATGATCATCTCCCTATCATCCACTATAAGTTCACGATTTTCGTATGCAATGAACGAAATGAAATAGGACAAGATCTGAATTAAAACTAATATCTTATTAGAAGAAACTATCTAAATTTTGTTTTGTAAAGAGTAATCTACATTAAGTATATTGATAATACTTTCTTTACCTTTATTATTTACATTTTTTCTTTATTAAACTTAAGAGTTTATTAGAAAAATAAAAATTGCTAAAAACGTTTTCTTTACCATTTTAATTTAGAACTAAATATTTGAAATATATTCAAGGAAAAATTATATGTGGGTATTACGGGAATTGTTGACGTTAAACTCAACACTAAACAGTCATTCGCAAGTTTTGTTGGTGATTGAAGGTGATGGATTGATCTACAAAGTAGCAACATTCAGATAGCTTGCTATATCCTAAGAACCAACAAATATAATTTACATTTCTCCCTCCCTATTTTTAGTATGTTAGGGGCAACTAATTGTTCTGTAAATATTCCAAGTTAACAAAAAAATTGTAATTATAATTGTAACAATAATTATAATTGTAACACCCGAACATAAAGAATGTCGTCTGAATGTTATGTTATACATCAGATTTTTTTTTACATCTACAATGATCTAGCTGTGTCAAAAAATAACGGTATTGGCACGGAGATTCTTCCATCTGTTAAAGTTGGTTCAACAAATTTTAGAATGAAGCCATAAGCAGTTCTCTAATAAGATAAACATGATGTAAAATTATTAATCGAAATGCTGCTTGATTACAATGACCAGCTGTTTCAAAGTGTTTTCCTTGTTTATTAATTAAGTTCTACTGTGTCTGTTCAATACCTGCCTTTTAATTCATTACGTAACTTCCTTAGTCCGGAAGTGGGAAGTGACGACGTTTTAGATACGTGCCCATTTAACAGGTCGTCTAGGTCTTCTTCTTCTTCTGACTAAAACCGGACATAATATCCCTGACCATGCAGTATGTTTTAGAACACGTCTGTTTGGTGACTTGTGTTAGGCGGGCCGTTCACCTCGTTCTCGGTCTGCCAACAAACGGTGTGTCCGGGCTGGGTTACATTGCGCACGGAACTAACTGAATTATAAATATCAGTTATGATGATTCATAACGGACATTATCTATATGCAATTTCCTAATAGGAAACTTCCTACTACTATCTTTTTATTTCCGGAATATGAATGAAGTAAGGAGGATGTAGAGAGGTAGAGGTGAGAAATGAGAAGAAGAATGGAACAAAAACACGATACATTACCCAGTTGTTCGTTAGTTGAACCATAGAGGTACGTGCTCAGGTCCCCAGCTCCATAGCAACAATATTAATTCGTGAGGCCGTGTGCTGCCGTTCTGCTACGTTTCTGATCTTCTCCCCCTCATTTTATCATTCCCGCCCCCGCCTTTCTACTGTCACCCTCTCTCTTTCATGGTTGTAGTTAAGAATTACCTTCTCCAATGTTCTGATCTCATTTGAATTTTAAATTGGTGATACACTCTTTATTTTTCTTTGGTATATAGTTGAGACGGCGCCTATATACTACTGCCTAACCATCCAGCATCCTTAGTTTCATGTTGTACAAGCATCTTAGTGCTAATATCATTGTTACCAACTCTCTTGACCTCCTACTTCTCCACCTACATCTCCTTCCTGTTACAACACACTTAATTATAACTACATATTCAAAAATTTGTCTTTTTTTTTTTTTCTTATAATAATTTTCAGCTTGTTTAAAATCATGTACTTTGTAATTAGAATTCTTTTATTAATAATTTTTTTAGATAAATATTGCAGAGTTTTACTGATTTAAAATCAGTAGTAATCAATTAGTTAATTTCTTCTCAATAAAATCAACCTCTGGCACAATTATGTTCCATGTTTTTTCGAAAATTAGTTGATTTAAATTACAGGTTGGCAGGCTTGCTGAAGAGATTGTGATTAGTTATGCATATATTAGTAGATAATTCGTTACTTGTACAAATCAAGTGAAAAAATGTATTTTGCCCCCTCAGCTTTCTTGTTATATAATTTTATTGTTACATCTACTGCAGATATAGAGTGAGAGAGGGGTGCCGCTTTTATTTAAAATATTTTTTTCTATGAGAAAATTATGAAATTTTGAAGTTGTTATTGGAGTTTATGGAGAAACTGTGATATTGAATTTTCCTGTAAAGTACCGTTTCCAATATATTGAGCGGTTCCATCATCTCCGTTCTATATATAAAGAGTATAAAATGATTATAAAAAATTCCAAGTTTGGGGAATTTTATATTTAACCTTTTTTTTATTAATCCATTTTAAATCCTGCCTTTTAGAAAATTTAAAGTGATAATTAACTTCTAGACGAGTATGTCAAATGGAGATCTGAGATTAACCGTACCAGAACAGAATATACGAGTATGGCTTTTTACTCTCCTTCGGAAGACATTATAATAGATGATTGGGGAAATACGTTGTAGTTTACAATTCCAATAACTGAATATGTGCAAATAAGGAACCCTTGAAGAAGGCATTATTATGAAAATAAATCGAGGGGGAAAACTCAGAAGTTGCATAAATCAAAAACAAAAAATCTGATGTGAAACACTCACGCAAATTTCTCTTACTCCTGTTAATATAATTAATATAAAAATCACAAATTATCTTTAAAATTTCAAATTTTGCTCATTTGTGCTAACAGAAGTATATAAATGTCGGGAGGGGGGATCATATACCAAACTACCAACCCAAGCAGATAGAGAAGTGAAGAGTGCGCCAATAACATAGAACCAACCCCGTATATTTGAAATTTAACGCCACAGAGTCTGCAAACTAATCTGAAATCAATTTATTTTTGAAACATGTTTCAAATATAAAATGATAGATATATAACTGTGCAGTTACCATTAGATGTTTACAGGTAATCGTTGTAGTCGTTTTCGAGATAATTAAAAAAAAACCTCAAAAACCTATTCTGTAAAATAGCACTTCCGGTTAACCAATTTTTTACAAATTTGGAATGCTAATAGCTTCGAACTTGTACTAATATTGGTAAGTGGTAAAAACCATATACATTTCAATTAGAAACCCTTAAAAAATCAATTTTCCCTGGAAAATGTTTCAAATAAAAGTTATAGGTATTTATAAGATATTTAAAGAAAATCGCGAAAAAATAAAAAAAGGAAATTCAGTAAATTTGCATTTCTAGTTGATGGATTTTGTCAGAAAACGTTAGTATCAGATGCGGTGGTAGAGCCTAGATAGAAGCCCAGGTTTGACTTCCTGCGTTTTTTTTTTCTAAAATATTTAGCTCACACACATACCCAGATTGTCATTCGCTAAACATTTTTTTTTTTTGCATCTCAAAACTTGTATTTCCGTTGTAAACGCATTTCGAAAATCTGACACGATCGCAATAGATCTTTTTGCCACAGGAGTAGGAGAAAGTAAAATAACAGCTAATGCAGAGTTGACATATTATTAATTTGGCAGGGGATAAGATACTATCCAGTGATTATGAGTGTTTGTTAGATAACGAGAGAATACTGCCCGGAAGCCAGCAATGGTCAAAAATGCAAGCGCTTAAGAAAATGTCTGAGCAGCTGGGATTTCGGTTTTCTTCTAAATAAACAATAGAATAAGTGCAACTGAAATCACATCAGGTTTTTAATTTAGTGCCGTTTTAATTAATTTATGCCGACGATTTTTGTTTTAACATAAGGAGTCAACGTGCTATGGATGAAATTGTCTTGCAGAAGGATCACCTGACTAAGATTCTGGGTAATTGGTCCCCAACTAGGTATAATGTGTCCCTCTCTATATGCGCGAATGGTACTCTTTTCAAGCTTCTCGCAATAATGTGATGTGCCATGGCTTAGATAGTGCCATTTTGAAAATTATTCTCTTTATGTCCTGAAGAGTAGGGCCACATGTCATGAGGTGCAGATAATTCAGTCACGTTAAAACATAATATAAATCGAAATCTTTCTGAGTAATGATGCGTTTGCAGTTGCTCTCCTAGATTCTCCAGATTGCAAATGATTCTCCTAGCTTTGTTTAGTGTATGTCCGGATAAGAATGACGCAAGCAAACGACAATAATTGAAACACTATTAATTTAAATTAAAGCAAATTTTTCCTATCTAATTTTATTTTCATTTATATTCATTAATAGAAACAAATATATAAAAATAAACTGTAAAAATTGAAATATAAAACGGGTATTTCATTACTGATGACTTCGTTATTAATATAGGCAATGACGTGGTCATTAATGATGTCATCCGTAAGTAGTTGTTATTATTATCGTTATTTATTTGTTTGTAAACAATTTTATATATGAATCAGTTGTTTTGCCACTTAATCTCTTCTTATAACTGTTTACATTGCACTTTATATAATCCGTCTGCAGTAATTTTTATTAATTTTAAGTTTTGTTTTATTTAGCAGTTTTGTTTTGTTTGGTTTTTATGTTCACTTATTGCCGTAAGAGAGGTATTACAGTCCACGTCTGTTAGTTTTCGAAATTGAGTATTCACGAAATATTTGTAGACCCTTTAAGTGTTTTAGGAGGACGCTGTATACGGGGTGTAAATGAAATGTGAGACGCTTTTCAGGGGTATATGTTGCTCATCAACCTGGACAAAAATGTTGATATAAACACATGTTCGCAAATCAACTGTTTTCAAGTTACAGCCATACTTGTGCAGGAATTGATTTAGTTCAGTAAACAATCAATAATAAGCAAAAGAATAATAATACGCAAAAACAGCTAAATAATTAATATTAATACTTAATTTAGGGAGCAGGAAAAAGTGGTTAGCGCACACGGTGATCCCGGGTTCGAGTCAAGCTGTGCTCCACTTATATTTCTTTCTTCCTGGAAGCCTTTAGTCCGGTGATGAGCAGTGTTGTCTGTAACGATAGTACACTGTCCGGAGGCCGGCAGTGCACTGAGTAGGCTCCGGGCGCCAATGACCATAGATGTTGTCGTACCTTAAATTAAGAAAAACAGTACTTAATTTACTAATTATAGGCAAAGAAAACAAAACGCAGTTTCTTTATATATAAATCAGAAGATTATTTCTCAGTTAATTATTATTATTCGAATTAAATTAAGGTAGTAGCGAGCTAATTAGTTCATAATTATTGAATAGTATAGTGGGAAGTTATTCGAATGGAGACTTGCATTTAATGTATGGTGCTGCGAACTGCAACAGAGCTGAAGAAAGGTGGCTTTATGCGGAGCGTTTTCCTAACCGACATATAAGCAATAATAAGCAAACGAATAATAATATGTAAAAACGTAATATGTAATACGTACGTAACACATAAAAACAGCTAATTGGAGAAAAAAAAATTACAAAATTACATTCTAATTTAAAAAAAAATCAGGAATAGAAAGTTAAAAGCTAAAGAAAGTTTTAAACTCTGGGATTTTTTCCGTTGTAGCGTGCATGTTAATGTTTCTCATTCATCGCTAGACTAAGGCTATATTTTTTTTTTTAATTTAAGGCCCGTCAACATCTAAGGTCATTGGCGCCCGGAGCCTTCTCAGTGCACTACCGGCTTCCAGTGTTCTCTCGTTACAGACTACACTGTCCATCACCGGACAGTGAGCTGTAAGGCTCCTACGAAGAAAAAATCCAAGGGTAACACAGCTGGACTGGAACCCGGGTCCTCCGCGTGGGAGTCCAGCACACTAACCACTTAGTTATTCCCTTCCCCTGCTGAACAGTTATTTCATTTTTCTGCCATTTACTCCTTAAAAAAAAAACAAAATATGAATTTCGTTGAATTTGTTATACTAAAAATTATTAAATATAAACATTAAATATTAAATAAATTAAATATAAAAAAATTATATAATAAAAATATATATGTAAATATATATAATTAAAAATTAAAATATTTACAAAAATAGATTCTAATTTCGAAAAAAATCAGGAGTAGAAAGTTAAAAGCTAAAGTAAGTTTTAAAGTCTGGGATTTTATCCTTTGTAGCGTGCATGTTAATGTTTCTGAGCGGATTCTTATCCATCGTTAGACTAAGACTATAAATAAGGTTAGAGTGTAACAGTAACATGAAGTTGAAGTCAATTGCCTACACGAACTTATAAAACCTTACTCTGACTCAGACGATGGATGAGAATCCGAAACCGCTCAGGTACAAATTAGTATGCATGCTAGAACGGATAAAATCTCAGATATCATGTAAAATCAGCATTGCAGACCCACTCACATATTCACCAAAAGTTCTAAGGTTTAATAGAGCTCGTTGTAGACTTACAATGTGAACTCTTGCGCTTGAAGAGCGTATGGTTAATCAAATAGAAGAAAATCCTGGTTTAAACACTAGAAGAATTTCTTTGATGGAAGGTGTAATCATATTACATAATTTTCTATAATTAGAGAGTGGAAAACGCAATGGTAGGTCTTTGTATTTGAGAAGCCAACCCATGATTGTTTATTGTAAGTGGTCTTAAGGCCATCTTCTTTTCAGCCGCTTCCGTGGGCTTTCGAGGCTAATGTTTAAGGTGAGAATTACAGGATGGGTTTTTATGGATGGAAATTAAGGAAATGAGTATTCCGACCGAGAGAAAAACAGACTCTCTCTGATCTCTCACTGACTTATATACAGGTTCTCCCCACTCTAGCCTGCTTAAGTCAGAGAGTACCAGAGAGAGTCTGTTTTTCTCTCGGTCGGGCTTGGCTCTCTCTCTTGCCGTTACAATTTGATTGGCTAAATTGACTAAATTCTGTTTAGAAACACCAAGAGAGCCAGAATAGATCTTCAGGAAAGCCAGTGAATTTGGCTTCATAGCTATTCTCCCACAGAAACATTAATCACCAAGTATAAGTGATTGTAGTAAATTGTGATAAACTAGACGAGTGTGTCTAGTTAAACTGTTAGGTAAACTAAGCCCTAGAAGAGTTGCTCAGCTATCTCTGCAGATCTTAATTTTGTTCAAGAGTGGTCGGATGTCACTGTAAGTGTTGTACAAGAGATTCCGGTACATCTGTAAATATTGTACAAGAATATTCCTGTAAATGTAGTACAAGAGTGTTCGGGTGTCACTGCAAGTGTTGTTCATATTGGTACACACACACCTTGGGGAGCCAATATCTCTGATAAAGTGGCTACGTTATTGTTAGACTGGAATGCATTCCCGCTGGGGGGCTAAGATCTCAACAATAGTGGCACTTTCCCCTACCTGGAGGAAGGTCAGTCAGTTTTACATTTGCTAGGTGGTCAATAATTGAATTCAAAAATTGATTCGATTTTGGAACATTGAACAAAATATTTTACCCCCTTTTTATTTTTATCCTACCCAAGTCCCATCCTAGTAATCATTCATTTCCTAAATCGTAACGAAAATTAGCATTTCGATGAAAAAAATCGTTTACGATTTTATCAAAAACGGCTCCAATAATTTCCTGTAAACTTAGCGATTTTTTGAAACATTTTCCTGAGAAAATTGATTTTCTATTTGTTCTGAGTTATCATTGACATAAGGTTTTTCCTTTGATTAACTATTTCAATTTGTTGTATAAGTTCGTATATATTATGAAGGAAAACTTAATATGTTGTATAATAAAATGACAAGTATGAATAAAATTGTGAGTTGAAAATTTTGAATATATAGATTTTGTATATATGTGTGTGTATAAAATTTAAGTTTTTGTTAATGTATGTTTTAATTGCATATAAATCTGGACCAGTTGTATTTTCATATACATATACTTTTCTGTACATGATAATGGACATATCTAAATCTTATAATATTACAATTATATATCCCTCTGGGTAGATGGGTACAAGATAAGATGAGATGTTTATCGAAGTTTATTTATGTGGCAGACGATATCTGCTAACATTCTATACCATGTGATCTCTCTCTCTCTCTCTCTCGCTCTGTCTCTCTCTCACCACATAACACACATACACACAAAGTATATATATATATATAGCTATGTAAATATATTTACTATGTATTCAAATAGAAACAACCACCACGGACTATTATAATTATTTTTGTATTATTTATTTACCTATAAATGTATTATTTGTATTTTCATTTTTAAAAACTTGATTAATCACGCAATTTTTTTTTGTTTTTTATACTTTTTTAATAATACCTGTCTTCTTTTCCGAAAATAAAATCATTGATTTGTTTTATCATTTTAATTTAGTTTAACATAATTTTAATAGAGTTTCTACCGGAAATTAGTGTTTGGAGGTCCTCAACGTAAGAAAAAAATGGTTTTAGCCAATGGTCCGTGTATGTGTGAACAAAATATCTCAAAAAAAAAAAAAAATCTGGTGTGAAACATACACAACTTTCTCTTACTCCAGTTCCAAAATTGTACCTAATTGACAAATTTTATGGTTTGTGTACCAAATTTGACGAAATTCGTTGGAGTTCGTCGAAAACTGAAAAAGATGTTCAGTAAAAGCGCACTTCCGGTTTACTAATTTTCTTGAAACTCGGAATTTTTGCCATCTATTTATTTCTAAATCAATTTTGTTTGGATGGTAGAATTGTATAATCAACTACGACAGCACTTTAGGGAAAACATAACCCCACCTCCCTCCCCCCGAAAGCCCCCTTAAATGACTCCACCTGGAGAAATGTTTCAAATAAAAGTCTCTATATGTGTAGTTCACATTCCTAGTTCAAAGACAATCGTTGGAGCCGTTTTCGAGAAAATACCAGAAAACTGAAAAATTCATTTTAGTAAAAACGCACTTCTGGTCATCCGAATTTTTTCAAATTCGGAATTTCAACAATACATTAAATTAATTCTAATTAATATTTTTTAGATGATAGGACTGTATAGTAAACTGAAACAGCACTTTAGAGGACAACCCGCCCTCCCCCTCCCCTAAAAGTGCCCTTAAATGCAATCTGGAAAAATGTTTCAAATAAAAATTGTAGCTCTTTGTATGTGTAGTTGATATACAAAGTTTAAAGAAAATCGTTGGAGCCATTTTGGAAAAAGATGCAAAAAAGTGAAAGAAAAACACTTAGTAAAGTGGTACTTCCGGTTGATTAATTTTGACCGCTGGCCTACTGTCAGATCCCAGGGTGATACCTAAACGGAATATCAAGTTTGAACTGTCTACGATCTTTCGTTTTTGAGCTATGCTGTTCACATACATATACATACATACAAACACACATACACACACACACACACACACACAAACACACAAAGACCATTTGCTAAAAACCACTTTTTTGGACTCAGGGGACCTCAACAAATATTTCCGGTGAATACTCGGTATCGAAAATTTAGCACGATTACAATACTTCCTCTTACTAGGAGTGAGAGAAAGTAAAAAGATGGCAGGAAGCTCAAACTGGGCGTTTACCGCATCTGACAGGAATGTTTTGGGCAAAAACCATCAACCGGAAGTGCGTGTTTCCTGATTCTCTCAAAACGGCTGCAATGATTTTCTTTAAACTTAGTATATTATCTACACACGTAAATACCCATCACTTTGATTTGTAACATACTTCCGGAAAAAAACGTTATGCTTTCCTGTTAAGAATCACTCAGTACAATGTTTTACAACTTACAGAATATTAATATACATTAGCAAGATTGACAGAATTGCAAATTTGCTGAAATTCGGTTAATCGTAAATATCAATTTTCAGAATTGGTATTTTGAATTTTCTCGTTAACGGCTACAATGATTTCCTTTAAGCTTGGAATGCTAACTGTACGGATATAAATGAATCTGTCACTATTTTTTTTTTTCCGGCGCATCGACTACGATGCTAATTAAACTTAAAGCTATGGGAAATACTTTTATAAATTTCTTTCAACCCCTGATAAAAGAAAACAATAAATACTTTCTGACTATTAAAAAACCATTCATGCTAATAAATACTTTCTTGCCAATAAATACATTCAAACTAATAAAACACATTCACGCTAATAAATACATTTTCGCTAATAAATACATTCATGCTAATGATTCATTCATACAACGCATTCACACATGGATCTGTCACTATTATTTGTAAAATTTGCCCCCCCCCCCAAATTATTTTTAATAGTATTGCGTAATTTGTGGCATTAAATTTCAAATATTTATTCTATGTTATTGGGACCGCTCTTCATTTCTCTACCTACTCGGGTTGCTAGTTTGGTACTTATCCCCCCCTCCCCACTATATCTATAATTATGTTAGGGACAAATGAGCAAAATTTAAAGTTTAAAGATAATTTGTCGTTTTATATTACATTGTTTGAACAGGAGTAAAAGTGAATGTAATGTGAGTGTTTCATCCAGAATTTTTGATCTAAAAACGAATGAACATTTTACTCTGAAGAAACCTATTGTAATATAAGCGAAACTTCGGTATATAACAAACCACTGACGCGTTCTCAACCCGAAGTTCGAAGTGTTTTTTAAAAATGATATTCCTTTTATTGCTTGGGCATGTCTGTCATGCATATTGAATAGAGAGAGATATGAAACAGTTTGGGTAATCTGTGATATTCACTCGTGCATACATCTTATATGTAGAAATATGATTAGAATCGTAACGTTTGAAGAATTAGGATTAATTTATCCATTTATTATATATGTAATAAAGCATATTTTGACTTTATTAGTGAGTGGATGCAGAGAAAAAAATAAATTTATACTTTAAATGAATGCATAATCGATATTAGATTCTGAATAATATCAGAAAATTTATAGCACAAAATAGCAAATAGATAACCATTAATATATTTTGGTCATCTATAACAGTTTTTATGATACTAATTGCACAGTCATATAGTAATAATGACTATTTCAGTGTAATAAGATATTTACCATGCTCTTTAAATAAGAATATCTGCATATACTGCATAAATTATTTACCAACGTATCTAAAGGATCTTCTTCATAAAAATATATATATAAAATAAACAAATAGACATTTTACATTAGTGTGCGTATATTAACTTCAGTCTTGTTACGTATTATTGCTCACCCACACACACATATACTCAGAGTGAGAATGGGATAGTTAGTGAGTGTGTAGCCAGACCCTCTCTCCTGCTTCCTTAGCCATAGGGATCATGTTTGCCGTTATGTATTTTGACGAGAGGAAAGTTTTAATTATTAATACAGACTATAAAAACGGATGTTATTGGCCGGGGCCTCTACTATTGCACCTCTTTATTGGTGGTGCAGTTAAAGGAGGCGTGCAAGTAAGCTTGCATTTTATTACTGCATTTTACTTCATCACTCCATATACCATCTCTTTATATTACTATTCACTATCATTAAAATCTTTTAAAATAATAAATTTAACTTTCTTTTAGTTATTATTAATACATTTATTAGATATCCTATTTCTGTCAATATTGGTCAGTCTTTTGTGAACTTCCACTTCAAGGAACTAATCTCAATTACTTTTCTCTTATTGGTCTCTTAGAAGAAGTTCTACGAATGTGGCAAATTTTTGAAACAGAACCTTCAATTCTTCAATTTTGAGGTGTCCTTCAAGAAAAAAAATTGTTATGGAACTCTCACATGACTTTCACTTACTCCTGTTAATAAAATAAAAAAAAATTGCATAAATTTTACAAAAGCGCACCTTACACATGTATCTAATTAATAAGCCATCAATCAATTAGTGGATATCACCGTTAAACAAGATTTCCAGATATCTTTTGTGTATTTAATCTGAGCACGTCTTCAGAGCAGACAAGCCAATTTGCGTACACAAAGCCAGTCTGTGTTTGGAATTCTGCGGAAATTAGATGAGATGATTCTCTGAGGTTGTTTTTTTTTTTTTTTTTGATGTCACGAAATAAATACCTGGATTGGAGATTGTACAGTGTGTTTAATGGTTGTTGAAGTTCATTGGAGACGAGACTTTTGTCCATAAAATCTATTTTAACAATATCTATGAAGATCGGATCTATCCATTTTCCTAAATTGAACAAAGCATTTGGTTGATTTAAGTTTGATCAAAGCACATTGAATACAACTTTTTTTTTTCAAGGCTCGTCTACATCTATGGTCATTGGCGCCCGGAGACTTCTCAGAGCACTGCTGGCCTTCGGACAGTGTTCTCTCGTTACAAACAACACTGTCCATCACCAGGCAGTGAGCTGTAGAGGCTCCTATGAAGAAAAAATCTAAAGGTAGCACAGCTGGACTCGAACCCCGGACCTCCGCGTGGGAGTCCAGTACGCTAACCACTTAGCTATTCCACTTGAAAACAACATGTTTTTAAGAAATTATTTGTCACAACTTTTCATATACAGATTAAATTAACAGTACAATTCTCATTATAAATTGTGGTATATAATGATTAGTTTGATAGTAATCGTTATATAAGATGTGTGGGTGCATGTCGGAATTTGTACATTTGTGTTTGATGAGTGTTAATGGATAATGCATGACTTTTTACGCCTTCACCAATTTATAATATTGGATGTGTCCAATTACTTCACATCACTTTATGTTTTTTGTAATTTCTCTTACTCGCGGTAACAGGCGTTCAAATTTTTCTAAATTGATTTCATTGGAAATACTTGTTTTGAGGCCTGCTAAATAGGAAATACAGATTTTTAGGGAATGTTCTTATAATATTGAACAAACACATTTGAAATTTAAAGTCTAAGATTCCTCAGAACTACTACATACAATTTTTCCTCGTAAATATTAGAAATAAAAGTGATACAGTTTGTATCCGTGTAGTTAGTATTCAAAGTTTAAAGAAAATCATAAATTTACGAGAAAATTACAAAACCTTCAAAAACATGTTCTGTAACACGTTCTGTCGAAATTCCGAATGTGAAGAAAATCGGATGACCGGATGTGCGCTTTACTGAAAGTAAGTTGATAGTTTTCTGCAATTTCTTCTAAAACGGCTCCAACGATTTTCTTTAAGCTTGAAATATCAACTACATATACAAAGAGCTATAACTTTTATTTGAAACAGTTCTCTGGAAAAATTCATTTAAGAGACTTTTGTAGGAGAGTTGGGGTTATGTTCCATAGCAGATTTTTTCAAATTTTATTTAAAATATGCAAAGACATATGCAGTGTTGTACAAAAATGTTGAAATACACATCCTCTTTTGAATTAGGAATTAATGTTATGTTTACTAAACACCATTAGCAACGCTACTAATTTAACAGCCGGCCAGTGAGACTGCGCATAGTTATTTCCTAATCACTTTTTACATCATCAATATATCTAATGAAATAAATAAAATAACCTGAATATTCAAAGTTCCCATATTGGGTGTTTAATAATAATTAGATTTGTTTGCGCTTTTCTTTTTATTTTTTAAATAAAAATTTTTATTTTTTAGTAATTAAACAGCGTTGTTTTTAACAAGACATCAGAGCGGATTATTCGCTGAAATCATAAAAATCGACGTGAAAAATTCACAGAATTTTATTTGAATTTAGTTTAGTTCAGTCTTAACATAAACATGTTTCTTAAAGTAACATTGTTGAAGAAATCTTACCATCGATCTATCATCTCTCGCAGAATAGTCTTAGAGAAAACGAAATCTGGTGAGATACACACACACCACTTTATCTTACTACATTTACATTGTTACAATTGACAAACATTTTTCATACTTATAATTTTTATTAAATGTAGTCTGCTAACCTCTTTAAAATCAATTATCTTCCTGGAATAAAGTGTCAACTAAGTCATAGATCTACATATATATAAGTGATGTTACTGGTAATACTAGAAGAGTGAGCATACCTAGGTATACCCGGGTTTACTTAGGATTATCCAAGATCTTTGGGTAAAGTCCAGAATATAATTAAAATAAATTCTAATTCGGAGTAAACACCTAGGTTTACCCAACTTGACTGGATAATGTCAGATGTTGCGCATTTTGGTAGTGCACCGCGCTGCAGTAACAAAATACCCGAACAGAACGCACGCATAATTTATATCGAGAGCATTTTAATAAAAAGTTTCAAGAGTTATTGTCTGTTAAGGGTTCGAATTGCTCTTACTTTAATAACGAACAGTATTGGGTACAGAACTTAATGGAAGAAAATATATGAAAATGTAACTCAGGAAGTCATAAAGTTTTAATTACGCTTTGGCAAACAAAGAATTCGAACAAGAGTGCAATATAGAAAAAACTTCAGAAAACATTATGGAATGTACTGAATGTTTGAGACCAAGTATAAGGAAATGAAATTGTACAACGAAACATAATATAAATGCAGAAATAGAACAGCCGCTCGTATGAATTTAGAAAATCTAGCGAAGAAAATGTAAGCCTTTATCTTATTTCTTATTTGAAATTCCCTTCATTTTCTGTTGGAGATACGGTGAGAGTCCAAATCCCAGATGTTGTTGATAGAGGAAGAGGAGATTTCTGGAACATATTTAGGACAGTTATTGAAACTACCGATAATAGCTTTGTAAGCGAGCAAAACGAGCGTGGAACTATTGAGGAAATGTTTTCCAGGAACCACTTTTCTAAGAGTCTGAACAAACACTTCAGTACGGAAAACATTACCCAGTCAGTGAAACGAGCGTGGAACTATTGAGGAAATGTTTTCCAGGAACCACTTTTCTAAGAGTCTGAACAAACACTTCAGTACGGAAAACATTACCCAGTCAGTGAATTAGAATGTATTTTTATTATTTTTCGGACTTTACCCACAGATCTTGGATAATCCTAAGAAAACTCTTCTAGCATTATTCGTAACATAGATACCAAGTTTAAAGGAAATCATTGGAGAAAATCGCAAAAAACTGGCAAGCCTATTCAGTAAAGTGGTGGTTTCAGTTCACCAATATTGTTGGTTTCTCTGACAGCATTTAAAATCTAAATATCAAATTTGACCTTTCTGCGATTCTCCCTTTTTCAGCTATGCTGACTCTTCGCAAATTTGACACGATCACAGTGCTTCCTCTTTTGCCAGGAGTAAGAAAAAATAAAATTGGTTCTAATAAAAATAGAAAAACTTTGTCTGTGTTGTGAATGTATCAAAATATGGAAGTAGCATTTTGGAGAAAAGTTTAATTATAAAGTCCTCCAAAATCTACCAAACATCAATTTTTCTAGAAAAATGTACCAAATAAATGTGGTAGAACTAACCTGAAGGCAGGACCTAATCACTGATATCTAAAAGAAGATCAATAAAATTTAGGAAAAAAGATAATTAGTGGTATCACTTCTATTATATGTTCATTTATCACGCGAATTACCGGGGTATAGAAGAGTTGTTAGAGTCATCGGGAAGGATTACTTTAATTAATTAGAATCATAGGAGGTAAATTGGGGAAATTAGAAGTCCAACTAACTTCTGAGCATTTCAGGCCGGAAGGAGTGGACATTCTGGAGAATATAATGTCGAATGCCCTTTATAGCTACTTTCACTTGTGGTATTAATTCCTTCCAGAGTGGATTAAATTTATGTATAAATATGTGATTTTCTTTTAAGAGTTTGGATCAGTTAGTTCATCATTCTGGCGTCTTATATGGAGAGATCTTTTAATGAAATGTGTAAATTCCAATTTGGTCTTTCAACCAAAAAATCTCATCCCCTTGTGCTCATATACTCCACCAGATTGACCGAGTAGATATATTTGCACATTCATTTTCTTTTTCTTTTTAAGTTACGCGTTTTAAGAGAATTTTCTTCTTGAGTTTTTAGCCTTCCACTACTATTGTCATGCAAAACACTGTGGTCGTCCGGTTTGAGACTGTGTCCATGGTTTGGTATAATTCGATGATTGAACCCATATTGCAATAGTTTTCTCCAGAATAGTTGTTGGTTTAATTTTTAATTTTAATTGTCTCTGGGGAGGGCTACCCCAAAGTTCAGAGCATTCTCATTGCAATGCCGACCTGCGGGCAGTGTTTTCTTGTTACAGACAACACTGCCCATCATCGGTTTGTGAGCTGTAGAGGCTCCTAGGAAGAGAAAATCTAAGAGCAGCACTGCTGGATTCGGAACTCGGGGCAACCGCGTTGCTAGTCCAGTGTAGTGTGCTAGTCTCGCCCCCTAGTTGTCGATTTAAATTTTAGATCACTACAAGATTAGTTTGAGTGTTGTTCTGAAAACTTACTTTACTTACCTCCTTCAAGAATTGCCTTCCGAACCGAAGATATTTTCATTTTTTCCTACCCTTCGAGTCGCCATCTAGCCCTTCGTCCAGCTATTTCCTCTTCCCAGTGGATTCTAGGTCTGTATCTCCTTCTACTCCCTCTCGGACCGTATCCATTGCCTCATACGACTAGGCCATTCCTCTTCTCTCATCCTTTTGACTATCACATACCATGCCAGGTTCCTCCATATTATTTTGTCTCCATTCTCTCCTCAATCCCCATCATTTTCCCTACCTCAACATTTCTCATCTGTCCATTCTAATCTTCATAGTACTTCTAAGCATGAAGTTTATCTTAGTAGAGATAAACTCCACTAAGAAATAGTTTCCAATCTTCTTTTGCAGCCTCTTCGTCATTGGCTCCCTACTGCATACAGCAGAATGGCTTCTATGATTGTGTGGAAAATTCTTTTTATTTTATTTTTCAACAGCATTATAACATTCCAGAAATGCTTACCGGATATATATTGCTTGTTAAATCCTGGAACATTGCCAAATTGTGGACAATGAACTTAAATTATTAATTGAAGATTACGGTCAACTTGATGAACTTTTGGAAACTCAGAACTGGAATTTCTATTACTTTCAAACAGTTCTTTGCGGCATTCTGAAAGTCCACAGTCGAGAAAATTTTTGAAGATTTCTCGAAAGGAATGGCGTTGACTCAGAATATGATTGTAATACATCGTTAACCAAAAAAGAAGGAAACAGTAATGCCCGAGAGTTGTCCAGGCTTTTTTTTACGTCTACAGTGGTTAGAAAGAAGACGAGTTAGAGACAAAGCTCCATGACAAATGACTCTTAAGAGCAAAGAGGTAATGAAAAGAACCAGTTTAGATGAAAAATGTTATGCATATTTTTTTTTTTTTATTCTGTTATTCAGTAAAAATTTATTCAACCTTTTTCTTTTCTATTACGACTGTTGTCCAGCAACCAAACAACACAAGAACTACCGGCAGATTAATGTGAAGCATGCTAAGTGACGAAGTATATATGTCCGGTAAAGGAATAATAACAAACTTAACTTACCATTCTTAAAGCCTATCTAAGAGCTGTTTATTAGAAAAGTAAATTGCTAATATAAAAACACTTAACATTGCAACACATATATATACATTATAGAATTAATCATCCACTGTGATAAATGTAAAATAGTATAAATAAAATAGTTAAAGCACATGGTCAGTTTATATATATATATATTTTAAAAAACTAGTTATAACAGTGAAATTAGAGGTAGTGTTATTAATAATTTAAGAAAGATAATAAATAATAATGTAAACTAAATTTCTAGTTTTTAATATGTTAACAATTAGTAATCAACTTTATTAAGTGACGCAAAACTTTATAACGCTATTTACAACTTTAATCTAAATTAGTATAAGACAAATATTACTATAATGTTAATTTATATTTCTATTAAGGTTTGCCCAATTCATAAAATTATGAATATATATGTATATTAAATGCATATATTATATTATATATTTAACAATAGAAAATAAATAGGTATTCACATTAAATTAATGAGAGCATAAACAAACTGTATTATAAGAAAATATGTGCAGTTCTAATGTAGATAATTCTTTCTCTCACTCCTAGTAAACAGGAAGTGTTGCGAGGAAGATGAATTGAGAAAATTGAAATTGCATTCGAAATCCTCTGATTACGAAAAAAATGTTTTTAGCGAATGCTTTGTGTGTTTGTGTGTATGTGTGAGTGAGTGAGTGAATATGTGTATGTATAGTATGAACAGTTTATTTTAAAATAGAAAAATCACAGGCACTCAAACTTCGCAATCCGTTTAGTGGTAGATACTACCACCAACGCGATGGTTTCAGTCAGCTTTACTCGGAAACGGCTCAAAATATTTTCATTAACTTCGTATACTATCTATACACATAATTGCTTATCATTTTTGTTACAAACGTTTGCCGGAAAAAGGTGATTTTTTGGAAAATTCTGGAAGAACAGTAGCGTCAAGGTTTTCTTTACGGTACCACTTTAGTATAATATAATAGTTCTAATACCTATAAAATATTAATGTACATTAGAAACATTGCTGAAATTCCAAATTGGAAGAAAATCTGTTATCCAGAAGTGTAACTTTACAGAATAGGTTATCATTAGTGATTCACCTGAGAACTTGTTTTTCATTTGGGTCCAGTAGAGCTTTGGACAGAACAAGTATAGGTTCGTCCAAATGAGATATAGTGTTGAGCTACTGGGAGCCATTCGGAAACTTGCCACAGTTCTCTGACCCTAATGAAAGTCTGTAATATGTATAAGATATTAAATAAATCTTCATTAATAAGTATCAAAATAAATAATGGAATCGTAATAATATAGGATTATATAAAAAGAATGTCACTGAACAAGTGACAAGTTTAGTAAAGTACAATAAATAATTGATATATGTTAGAAGAGTGCAAATTGTCTGTTTACATCAGCGGAGATCAGTAGTTATATTAGTCCAGGTAGATCAAAGTTGGAAACAACCCCCATTTACAGTAAAATTAGTAAACAGCTTTTATCTGGCACGTTCTTATGGCACAATCCCCACATTCAGACGACAATTCTTACAAAGTAACTTGGACAATTTGCCTTTCACTACTTCTAAACAATCATTAACTTCTTACTTGTAGTCTGGAGACATGGTGACAGTGTTTTATTTAAATAATTAAGTGATTTTGTTTTGACTGGAATTTCAGCTATTTTCCCTAATTTAAATTTCTTAATTACAATGAATCAATACATTAAGCATATTTGTATATTTAAAGCTTTGGATAACATCAAATGTATGTTTCTAAAGTAAGTATATATGAACAAAAAACATGATGAAGATAATGGCACTTATCATAGATTCAGCTCGACGAGCCGACTGGATCTTATCCAAAAAACATTAATTCAGTTCTCCAAAACTGAAGAACAAAACTGAAGTTTGTGTAGAAGAATCAAAATCACAAAAGTATTTCCCAAGACAAGGCGACAGACGAGACTCTGAACGATTTATAATTTTTAAAATGAAGATGCATTGTAAAAACCTCAAACAAATCAACCTCA
This sequence comes from Triatoma infestans, assembly GCA_011037195.1. Lineage (NCBI taxonomy): Eukaryota > Metazoa > Arthropoda > Insecta > Hemiptera > Reduviidae > Triatoma > Triatoma infestans. The sequence continues at coordinate 3,897 of JAAEAF010003299.1, read as the reverse complement.
GTTACAATGTGCAGCATAAAAATTTTGGGTAACTGAAGGAAGCTTTTTATAAAAAAAAAAGATTTTTAATAAAGAAAGCGAATTAATTTCTCAAGTTCATCATAGCGTTGCTCATCCCAAATTTGAACTGCATAACAGGCGGCAAACTGAGTTACAGAGTTGAAATTTAATGAGAAAGAAACGTAATTTTGTGGAAAACAAAAAACCGGCCCAAACATTATTCAAAGCAGTTTTAGCAGCAGAGATTTTCTCCTTAATGTGACTATTAATGGAGAAGCGAAGCGTTAAATTTACTCCTAAATATTTGTATCTATTTATAGAGACTGCTGCCGTCTGTAAAACCATTTTCCTCCTTTGGAACAGTTTTTGAGAATAACGCAAAAAAACTGAAAAATCCTAATTGAATTAAGGTTTATTTCCGATTGAGGAATTTTGACAGATAACTTCCTGTCAGATCCTATAGTTATACACATAAGGAACGTAAGTTTAATTCCATGATTTTTTCGTTTTTGAGCTAAGCTGTTATAGAGTTTGCGCTTCCTGTGACATTTCCTTTTTGAAATTACAGATCTTTTACTCAATTTCGTAAATTTGTCATTAGCGCTGTTACTTTCTTTCGAAAGCAGTAAGAAAAAGTAAAAATTGATTTCACCTAATTGTAAATGAAAATAATTGCTATTTAATATCTTGTATACATATAAAGTAGAGCAAATAAAGATAAAGAAGAATTTATAAAAAGAAAAGAGAGAAGATTGTCTGGAATTAAAAGAACTCGGCTGTACAAAAATAAAGAAATTATATACATTTTTAAAATTAATTCAACTCAGATATAAATTGTAACTATTATTATAATTGTTAAATTATTTATAGTAAGATGAACATTTGTACAATTTGAAATATTTCCCATAAATTCAATAGAGCTCACTTTCAACTTCGCATTTCACACTTGCGTGTGGATCACAGATTGGCATTCTTTATTTCAGATGTTAAGTCAGTTATTTATTTTGTTTTGTTTATTTTTCTTCTTAACAGAAGACGTTAACGTTTTCACCAGGAAAGAAAAAACTTCCACTTACCTTATTTAGTGGTATTTTTCTTGAAGTGCTGCCCTCTAGTGGTATTTTATTTGTCTGGTTTGATGCCGATGTCACTCTCCTTCTTCCTTTTCCCCACCATCTCCCCACCTTGGGTAAAATAAAGTAGTAGAAAGAAAAATAGCGACTAAAAAAGAGAAAATAAAAAAGAGGGAGGGAATGAGCAGTGTAAATTAGTGCGAATGTCAGCTCATCATGGAGTCTTCTAGTGTAGATCTTTTAGTTGATCATGCCTTATCTGGAATTGTCCAGATACTCCATCCTTGCCCAAGGATACACTTTCCTAGCATGACCAACAACTGTTCAACCACTGTACGCTAACTACACGGAGAACATCCAACTTGTACAATCAGCTTAAGACTTCCCTGCTGCATAGGAGGTCAAACCTCGTCATATGAGTTTTTTTTTTTTTACACGCACACTCGTTCCCGAACTCTCGCTCATAACAGCCCAAAGATTATACTTCATCCCATATGATCCCGAAACAAGAATGATTCCCAAGCAAGAATATGTGAGGGAAGGGCACAACAAGGTACCTTTCATAAATTATAATGAATTTATGCCATCGTAGCAAAACAAGCTAACAAACAGCGTCGCATTCATACTCATTCACACAATAAATACATTCATACTTCACGCATGCGCAGACAAAATTCCTATCCTAATTGACCTCTCAGTACTCGATATTCCTGAGAGCCCCGCTAAAAACTCGATAACTACCCAATCTAAGTCATTCATTCCGCAGCCATACAATAAATTACTAATATCCCACACTTCCGCTCCGCCTACCCTCGAAAATCTCCCCACAGTGTACCACGTCTTAGAGCCTCTAAGTTTTTTTTATTTATATAGCCTCTGCCTATACTTCTCTTTCTTTCATGTTTTTATAGGCATGTTCTCTATTCAATAACTGACGTTGTTTGCCAAAATAGCTGCTATGCGGATGTTTAGAAAAAAATAAATATTCGAATTACAGTAAATTTGGCACTTCTTATCGTCAGTCCTGCAGGACTTCCAAAAACTAATGTATCCCCATAAGTATAGGCTTGCAAATACTGTGCCTCGGGCAAATTTGGTAATCGACGTAGACTAGAACTAGATCTACTACACTTTGGTAAAGATCCCGATATTTATTACATGCATAAGAAGTATTGGCGCTCATCAATAAAAGCAAAACATTCTCGTATGTAAAACTTGACAAATATAAAAACTTTTCATTTTTATGTTGATTGGACTGAAAATGCTGAAGGAAGATTTTTTTATTTATTTAAGGCGCGTCAACATTTATGGTCATTGGCGTCAGAAGTCTTCTCAGTGCACTGCCGCCCTCCGGATAGTGTTCTCTCGTTACAGACAAAACTGCCCATCACCGGATAGCGAGCTGAAGAGGCCCATAGGGAGAGAAGTCTAAGGGATGAACGGATAAGAAAATCCTTCGTGTCAGATGTAATAGTAATAACCAAACGGAATACCAAGTTTCAACTGCAATCAGACGTTATGGAGATATTGTGTTTTACAAACATACAGAGCATTTACTGAAAACATTTTTTTCATACTCAGGATACCTGGAAACATTTATTGTCGATGAAAACTCAAAATTGGGAAATTTGACACGATCATAATACAAAAGTTATGCAGATGTTTTCCTCTCCATTTTTATTTCCTAATTTTCTCTTGAGCATCATCCCAGAAAGGTAAAAAGGTAGTAGCAACTTTTAATATTAGATAGCTATTCTATTACTGTAGAGTAAATCTCATATGATGTAATCCAGGTAGTCTCAGGCAATAATGTTGAAGGAGATATTATGAATTAGCATCAAAGAAAAGTTTTAGCATGACATGGCGGATAAAGCGAGTATCGTTAAAAGGGTAAGAAACGAGGTGCTCCTACCAGTCCGGCTGATACGGTTGTAATACTTCTTGAAATACATACATAAATAACTATAGTATGTAATAAATAGAACTTGGATGGCCCATTCACATTAAACTGGTCAGGCAGTTACATCGGTAACTAACACATGGTCCTATATCCCCCCCAACCAGCGAGAAGAAGAGGTAGTAATAGGAATGAAGGAGAGAGCGAGATAATGGAACAACAGTCTGGGCCGGGTGCTGCTGTATTTGTGTGAAACATTGGCCAAGCGGGCGCCATTATTTAAATTCGTATACGTACGGTTGGAATGAGCTGATTAAATGTGTTTGTGTGTGCATGTTGCATTAAAGAATGCAAGCATGCAGTGTGCATTAATGTGTATACACACGTTTTGCAGACACCCTCTCTACCGGCGATAGACATGGAACATCAGTCAACAGTGCTCTTCTCTTTCTTTCCCTTCCCCCACCTCCTCTACTCATACAAGACGCTATGGTGGTGGTGGTGCGTCCACAGGATGAGAGAGAGAGCGGTGTAATGTATACCTCATCGTCTTATATCGCTAGATACGCCAGTGTATCTGCTGGACAGGGTACTGGCTATGTTACAAATGATCATGAAACCCTTATAAAATGTTAGCCTCTTACCACCACCTTACAAGAAGTAAAGAGACCTTTTGTGCAAAATGCCGCCTCTGTACTCGTGCCCGTCGCATACACCTTTTATAAATGATAACTGCATATATATATAAAATGAAAATTATAAATAAATAAACATCAGCAATGATTACTTTCCCTTAGTTCTAGTTAGTGGGAATTATTACGATGGTGTCAAATTTTCTAAATTGAGTTTCCACCCGAAATTTATATTTTGAGCTCCACTTAGTACAAAAGAAAATGTTTTTTTGTGAATTATCTTTGTGTGTGTGTG
>JAAEAF010003298.1:0-84000 GCA_011037195.1 Triatoma infestans | reverse complement strand
AAAAAAACCAACTAGTAAAGTGGCACTTCTGGTTGAGGAATTTTGACAGATGACCCACTGTGAGATGCCATGGTGATACCCAAACGGATATCAAGTTTCAACTTTCTACGGTTTTTCGTTTTTGAACTATGCTGTTCACATACATACATACACACACACACACACAGACCATTTGCTAAAAACCACTTTTTTGGACTCAGGGGACCTCAAAACGGATATTTCAGGTGAAAACTCTGGAAATCAAATCATTTCGAAAAATTTGACATGATTTTATTTTAATTTATATTTAGTATGTATCAGCTACCGCTGGTTACAAGAGTAGTATTTATAAGCATAATATTGCATTGAAAATAATAACATCAATTTCATTCTAGACTTAAACATTAATAAGCATTTATCTGTTACAAAAAGAAAAAACTTATAATTGATTTACAAAAAAATATTTACAAAAGGATTTACTTCTTATAATTGTGGTATTGTGGAATGCATATTATTTTTACAACTATCAGTCATCCATTGCACCAGCCATACATAATACCTCATACATTCTGTTCACTCACATGCTGGTCTCTTAAGTATGCCAGAAAATATATTATACAATCTACAGACATCTTGTTTATTTTGTCTGGTTAAGATTATTTAAATTTTTTCACAGTTTTGACCGGTCAGTGGGGCAGAAAGTAGCTTTCTGTATTCATTATATTTAGGGCATTGCAGTAGTAGATGCACTACATCCTCCAGGGCATCAAGTTCGCAAGCGGGGCATTTGCGATTGCTGATAATTATCACACTATTTCTTTTCGTTGAGAATTTCATTATGTGTTTACCGGCCAGCCTTATTTGAGCGAATAGACGTATTACCCTGAATGGAACGTCTTCTAATAAAAAATATGGTTGAGGGCCCTCATTCAACATGCCGCCACTATAAAACTGACTGAAACCAGACTGCGAGAGAAGTTCCAGGTCTTTTCCTCTTAAATAAGATTCTGCTACCTTAACAACTGACAAGATTTTACTCTTTGTGAGTGACTCCAGGCAATTCAGGTCTATGAGTTGGGAGCAACCAGTGATATTAAAAAGCTCCGCGGCCTGAGATACCCAAACGGAATATCAAGTTTAAACATTCTGCGATATTTTTCGTTTCTGAGCTATGCTGTTCACATACATACATAACACACACACAGACCATTTGGTAAAAACCACTTTTTTTGGACTCAGGAGACCTCAAAACGGATATTTCCAGGTGAAAACTCCTGGAAATCAAATCATATCGAAAATTTGACATGATTACAATACTTCCCTCTTACTAGGAGAAGAAAAAAAAAAAAAAACAACATATTTTTGAGGTAAATTATTAAAAAAAGAAAGTTTCATTTTAATTATTACATCAGCTCTTATTAAAAAAATGAGACACTTCAAACTTAAATTTTATTTTAATAAGTAACATGATAATATAACAGGCAGTAGAGGTGGTACACCGCCTTTCAAACTTAGCAGCAACTTTTTCACGTAATTAACATCATTGACACACAGCAATGATGAAAATAATGATGCGGAGGAGAATGGGACGGTAGAATAGAACAAAAGAAACATAAAATTAATGATTTTAAATTGAGTTTATATAATTAATTATTACAATCATTAAATTTAGCAGATTTTTTCTTTCAGGTAGGCGGTATAGCTTGGTTAACGCCCACAGTGTAGACAGCCAAAGTGATTATATTTTAGGGCAGAAGACAGCGTAAAATCATTAGACAAATACAAATAATAACTTTTGAAATCTATTGTTTCAGATTCCTCGGATCACCAATTTTAATTAAAAGTAATAAAATCATTATTAATTCCGCACAAATGTATTAAATAAAACTGATCAATTTATCACTGTGCAATTAAGATTTTAAATTTAAAGAAAATCGTTATAAGCCTTCTTCCCCCCCAGAAAATGCCAAAACAACTCAGAAACCTTTTATATATAAAGTCACCCTGCCAGTAACCGATTTTCTTCAAATTTGGTATTCTATGAATGCTTCTAAAATAACTCAATGTTATAATAGTAATAATTGGACCATACATAGTAATTAAGTGGTACTCTAGAAGAAAGTTTAACGTTTTTAAATAATTGTTATAAGGCAGTGGTCCGCAAACTCGTCATCCAAAAGAGCCAAACATAAACAATACAAAATTGAAGTTGATTCAAAGGGCCATTTTTTTTTAAACTTAAGCTTTGCTTTAGTAGAGATATTTTATGGAAATAATTAGGATTAAAAAAAATCTGGTGTGAAACACTCACACAACTTTCTCTTACTCCAGTTCTCAAAATGGTAATTGACAAATTTTATAGTTTATGTACCAAATTTAATGAAATTCGTCGAAAACTGAAAAAACTGTTCAGTAAAAGCGCACTTCCGGTTTACTAATTTTCTTGAAACTCGGAATTTCAGCCATCTATTTATTTCTAACTAAGGTTATGTTTGGATGATGAATTGTATAATGAACTGGATACCAATTGATGAAAAATCTTCAAACCCCCCCTCTCCCTAAGACAGGCTCTGTGAAAAGAATTATCCCAGAGAAATGTTTTAGATAAAAGTTGTAGATCTTTGCATGTTTAGTGTATATACGAAGTTTCAAAAAAATCATCGGAGCCATTTTTGAGAAAATTGCGAAAAAGTGAATAAATCATTAGTAAAGTGGTAAAGTAAACGCACTTCCGGTTATCCGATTTTTTCAAACTCGGAATTTCAACAACATATTTAATTCTAATTAACATTATTTAGATGACAGAATTGTCTAATAAACTGAAATAGCACTTTAGATAGAAACCTAACCCCACCCCTTCCCCAAAAGTGCCCTTCACTGCATTTTCCCGGAGAAAAGTTTCAAATAAAAGTTGTAGCTCTTTGTATGTGTGGTTGATTTTTGAAGTTTAAAGAAAATCGTCGGAGCCATTTTTGAGAAAATCGCAAAAAAGTAAAAAATCCAATAGTAAAGTGGTACTTCCGGTTGAGGAATTTTGACAGATAACGTAGTGTCAGATCCCATAGTGATACCTAAACGGAATATCAAGTTTCAACTTTCTACGGTTTTTCGTTTTTGAGCTATGCTGTTCACATACATACACACACACAGACACACACACACACAGACCATTCGCTAAAAACAACTTTTTTGGACTCAGGGGACCTCAAAACGGATATTTCCGGTGAAAACTCGATACCGAAAATTTGACACGATTACAATACTTCCTCTTACTAGGAGTAAGAGAATGCTAATACACTCTCGAGCTTGCCTTTGCTAAATATGTCTTAGTTTAACTAACGGTACATTAAATCAAACTTGTATCATACTTATATAAAGATAATATTTATTTAAAAATATAACAAGTTAAATAATATAAAAGGTATCCTTAAAAAAAACTACAAGTAATCCACTAAAGTGAACAATGGCCTTGCATTTCCTTGAAAGTAAGGGTAAGTCAGGTTTGTATGTTGTTGTTTTTAATTTTAGGCACGATTCCAAGTTCTCATCGATAAGCCGATTTCTTAATTTATTCTTGATAAAGTTCATGCTTGAAAATGATTGTTCGCATAAATATGTAGACCCAAATAATGAAAGAACAGCAAACGCTAGTTTCTTCAGTTGATCATATGAATCAGGAATACTATTCCAGGTGTTAAAAATCAACATATCTTCCCTCTCCAGATCTTTCAAAGCAGACCGCTTGTGCTGTAAAACTTAATTCACATTTATTTTTCTCCAATAGCTCTAAATCGGCAGAAAGACGCTCGAATTTTGAGCTCCGCAATTCTTTATTTTTTAAATCCAGCAACTGCAGTTCAAAGCGGCCAATATCAATATTAAAGGGCGAAAAATTTATTTCTGTTACCGTGGCATTCAGAGGTTTTTTAACAAAGGCTAACGTCGCTTTGCTGTTTCTAAAGTCTTTCAAAGCCCCCGGTCGCCCGACCGAATAATGGTAAAACAATAAATTCAGAAAAAACATTTTGTATCTACGCTGCTTTGTTTGTCGAATTGCTGCCAGTCAAAAAGTATTTTAACTACTAAATAGTTGAAATACATTTCGGTGCGGAGCAATTCAACGGAGATAATGATACACATGACTGTGAGCGACTATCCGTGCTATTGTTGGTTTTTAAAAATGTGCCTCTTTTCTGTAGGCTTGCGTTTCAAAAAATGTTTACTCGTCTCTTACAAGGCAAGTTAATAAATAATATTCCGTGCCTGCACTAAACATTTCGTGAAAGAGCCGCAGCCAAGGAGTCAAAGAGTCCGCGTTTTGCCGACCACTGTTATAAGGGATACTGCAGTGCGACCTGAAAGATCTATTGTACTTCCCAAAGCTTTCTCAGTACACGCCCATCACCGTATAGTGAGCTCCTACGAAGAAAAAAATCTAATGCTAATCCAGCGCGGTACCACTGAGCTAATACCTAACCATCAAATTTCTCAAGAAAAAAAAAAGAAGCTCCAAATAAAAATGATAGGCATTATGTATGTGTAGATAATGATAGTATAGTTAGAATTGGTTTGTAAAAAGTTCGCATTTGTGTTGAAAATCACGTTTACAAGAATATCAATAAAAAAGAAACTGTGGGGGGGAAAAAACATTTAGTGAAATCGATTTTATCGATAATTGATCGATTTTCGACCAAAACATTGTCAATTGCCGTGGTGATACTTATCGTAATATAAAACTCATCTTTTTGAGATATTTTATTCACATACATAGAAAAACACACACGCACATACGCATACGCATACACACATACATACACTTGTATTTCTAGTAAAAATTCAATTTCGAAAATCTGGCATGTTTGCCAAAATACTTCCACTTACCCAGCGGTAAGAGAAAGAAAACAAAATTCTATTTAATTTTATAATGTTTCAAAAATTGTAAATTCTCATAAAGTAATTTTTATAATTTAAGCAAAAGGAAGTCGAATCTTCAGTAAATTACATAAAATTTGATTGAAAAATAATGAGGCAATTTTTTAAAACAATTACTATGAAATGTCAATGGTGTTATGTTGTTTAGTGTAGTTGTAGTAGCTTGTGTAGCACGAGCGGTTTAGTAAAGGGCTTGTGTGTAAATTTGAGAAAGAGAGAGAAGTATTAGAAATAAGTAAAAGATCACCACTGTTTTTGAAATAATTATATTAATCTCTAAGTGAATTGAAATACTTTACAATATCACAATTATTATGCTTATTGATATACTGAAACTAGACTCTTATGTTTTAACTTATGACTGGCACTGATGCTCTGATAGTGATTCCCTGGTACAAGTGTTCTGATTGAATGTCTAGTTCAGACTGTTCTTCTTTGAAAGCAGAATATAGACTGTCCTTGTTTGAGTGCATAATTTAAAACAGTTCAAATAATGCTGATATGTCTGGAGGGAGTGTATTGTCTTAACCTAACTGTTACTTGTCCCTTTGTCTCTTCAGTAGCATTGACCTAAATTATAGTACCTGGCTCTTTCCCTTTCACTAAAATACACTGTTTGAACTAGCTAAAATTAACAAAATTATTTCATTAAACTATTTTCAAAAATTCTTATTTTCTTTCATTTCTTTCTTCCACTACAACTGTATAATATACTTTTAAGTTATCTTAATGGAAAAATGGTTATCTTCATATGTTCAACCTACTTGTAATAGCGCGACCACTAATAAGTGTAGATGCTGGAAAATATCATCAAGTAATGCGGGCATTTGATGGCAACTTTCTGATCATTCTCCTGATGAACTGCTTCAGTTAGTGATTCCATGTGGTGACTTTTCAAATCTTTATCTTTGGAAAAACAATTTATTAAACCAATGAACAACATTGTGATCGTTGATCACTGGAATCGATTCCAATGAAAGAAATATTAGGAAGTCACTCTGTTCTATTTTCGCAAACTAAGTTGCTCAGTTGGAAGAAACTTAGTATAAAAGTAAATAGTAGATATGAAAGAAGTTTTAAAAGTCCTTCAATTTCATGAAAACAAGTCTTTGGTAAATAAGCTAACAATCACGTTTCAACTTGATAACAATACAAAGGTAGGTAAAGCTGACTTATCATATTATGTTACAATTTCATCTTTGTGGAAACTGAGATGTATTCTCTCTTATGCATGATTTAATATATATATATATATATATCTTAATTAAACTAAACATACACAATATTGTTAGATTATTTAGAATCTCAACTATAATAAATATACAGTTTATTTTCATGTCTTTAGACTTTCTCTTACTGGCAATTAATTCAATTAAATTAACAAATTTTCATTAAAATAATTGCAATGTTTTACAAACGTTCCATAAAAAAAGTCTGGCCATAAAAAAAGAGGGAGGGATTACAAATATTTGTAACTGGGCCTATATGGTAGCCAACTCTGATCCAATTAACAAAGCTTTCCCGATCCAATACGCGAAAAACATTCAGTAAAGGCGCATTTCCGGTTGATGGATTTTTGACGGAAATATTCGTGATAGGATGCAGTGGATAAACCAAATACCAAGGTTGTCTTTCCTGTTTGTAATTTTTCATTTTTGAAATATTTTGTTCACATACAACACATACAGACGCATTCGCTCAAAATATTTCCATCTTACTCAGATCACTTCAAAAACATATATTATATATACTTCACGGTGAAAAAGTTTTCACTAAATATTTCCAACGGCAAAAACTTTGCAAAATCGGGATTGCAATACTTACTCTTAAGTTTTGTAGGAAAAAATCGGTTCACATTGGTACTTTTTTTATTTATTTATTTTTTTTTTTTCATCGAAACCATTATTACGTTATCGCGGCCTCGAGATTTTTAGAAAATAGTTCGAGCCAATGGGGTTATTTATTTTACATTTCACTAGCCATGACTTTATTTTGAAAAGCATTCATACTAAGATAATGGACGCCTTTTTTTCTAAAGGATGTCCTCAAGCGTTGGTCTAGTGGCTCGCGCACTCGCCTTTCGTGTGAGAATTCAGCATTCGATTCTCGTGAGGGCAAAGTCGGTGTTGACCAGCATCGTGATATAAAGTGGGAAGCTACTGTGAGTAGCGCCTTAAGTAGCGAAGGCCGGAACTAAACGGCGTGGGAACTGCGGCGTGCTTACCACGCGCTCCCTATTCAAATCGCCGTCTGGCAAGCCTTGGTCCTTCATCGGCTGTTACGCCATAGAGTTTTCTTTTTTCCTAAAAGATACAAATGAAACAGTTTCTTTCAATAAAAAAAAACGAAACTTGCAATAAAAAATATCAATAGTCTATTGAAGACTAGCTATTAAAGTCAACCAGCGTAATGCCTACCTGCTTCTAAGTTTGCAACATAGCAAAGTTCTTACATTATTGTAACTTTCAAGGAATCTGTCTCGTCAAGGTGAATCCTAAATCATGTAGTTCTTCGGCAGCCATGTACAAGTTACCTAACAAACTTTGACCATCTCCGTCCATCTTTTTTTTTTCTTTCATTTTTGTAAATATGCTAGACGGCGATTTGAATAGGGAGGGAAAGCCCACGAAGGACCAAGGCTTGCCAGACGGCGATTGTATTTTATGGAGGACGTATGGTAAGCACGCCTTTTATTTCCGGCCTTCGCTGCCTGGGGCGCTACTAACTGTAGCTTCCCACTTTTCATCACGATGCTTGGTCAACACGACTTGCTCTCACCGTGATCGAACCCTGAATTCTCGCACGAAAGGCGAGAGCGGTAGCCACTATCCAACGGACGTGAGGACGTCCATCTTTATAGTTATCATAATGCGTAGTAGCACCTCCACTGCTTCCCTTTTCATTGTCTTTTAGACTTTCCTTTACGTTTTGTTCTGTTCGTTATCTGAGAAAAAAACTTATTCCGATAGTCTTCCGTCATGTTTTTTCATCTTAAATAATTGTTTCCAGTTTTTACGACACTAAATCTCTGAATAAACCCCGGAAGCTCCTTCATTCGTCTTATACTTCTACATTTCTCTAATATTTAGAACAAAAGGCAATTTTAAATAGTGCTAATTCATTTGCATTTTCCCAGTTTTGTATTTTTTTTTTTTTTAAACATTTACAATATTTTATATTATTTTTTTAAAGAGTAGATGGAATTATATTACGGAAATATGCAAAACTGTTGAATCATTATAAATATTGCTAATATTAATTATATTAATCCAAGAAATTTCGAACAATTTATTATCAATAAGGAAACCTGACAACAGTTGCATGTAAAGACCGCCTGAATAAATAAAGTTTATTTACAATTGGTCTATAACGAATCATATCAAGTTAAATGCATTTATTTTACGTTCTCTTATTTTTTATTTTTTTAAGAAAACGGAATTTGCGCACCATTGAACATGGTATTTCTTAGAAATTAATTAAAAAACACTAAAGTTACTTAACTGAAAAACACTATGGGTGAATTGTTAAAATAAAACTTGATTCGTAACCTATATTTACGTTACAGTTTACAGAACCATAACAGTTTACTGACTCCACATAAACATACCCTATTTATTTAGATTCTCATTGCCTAGATTGGTTTGTTAAAGTTTATTGATTTCATTATGTTAATTATTTCTAATTGATTGTTTGTTTTACTTTATTTATATTCACAACTATTTCCGTTATCTTCTACTACTGAGTAGCAGCTGTTTTCTTGAATGTGTATTTTGGGAAATGTTTGGTGTGTTAGGATATATTTAACGTAAAATAACAAAATTTCAGTTTTTTTACCTTTTTTTTTTTGTAAATATGTTCATTACACATGGTGGAGCAATTAAGTAAATGAAATTTACTACCCTACCTATACAAATATATATATTTAGGTTAGTACGAGAATAAAGGGAAGAGGTCTTCAAGGGTTTGGGGAATAAGTTCAACTTGCTTTTAGCACGTTTTATTTGTACATGTCCAGACGATATATCGTCGTCCATAACGTGATTACTTTTTACAATCTCTTTCGATTTATTTATTTATTATTCTTTTGGTTTTATTGCAAATAAAAAAATGAAAACTTTTTTTGAAAACAAGTCCCTTTCCAAATATTTTCATTAATTAAAAAAATGTGGCAATTTTTATTCCCCGTATTTCACACAAATAATTCATCAAAATTGTGAATATAGGCTTGGAAAATACATGAACAATTCATTTCACTTTCTTCATCATTATATCTCACAGAACTTCACTGAGCATAAATTCCGAATAAAAAAAAAGTCGAGTTTATTATGTTTCTCAGAATTGGGTGCCTCAAAACTCCACCGTCTGCAAGATATAAGTATTTATTGTCACTTTACTGAGACCATTATTGTGATAGGAAGAGTTAAGTTTGAGACTATCTTTATTGCAAGAATTTTGCGGGACGAGACTATCTTTATTGTGGGAATTTCCAAGATACCAATCATTCCAGGAATGGATTTGCGGATTCCTCAATCCTTTATAGTCAGCCTATGTTGCCGAGTATGGGTAACAGGCAACATGTGATTAATTGATTCCAAACAAGAAAACAAATAAAATATTGTTTACAGCAAAGGATAATCGCTAAAATATTATCATTGTTACTTCTCTATTAATTATCATGTAAGATGTAGTGGAAGAAAGAAGAAATGCAAAAATAAATAGTTTTGAAAAATATTTTAAGTGAAATAATTTTGGCAAAAATAATGTATTTTAGAGACAGATACTATACTTTAAGGTCATTGCTCTTAGGGAGACAAAAGCAAAGGAATCCGTTAGGAAAATAACAATGCCACTTGGCCAACTGTTTTGTAAGAGAGGGCATTCCTTTAAGACAGTCTGTATTCTACTTTCAAAGCCAGAACACCTGTTTCAGTAATCACTCTCTAAAAATCTGTGCCACTTTAAGTTAAAACATATGAGCTTTGCATTTAATCTAGATAAATACTTAATTTCATAAACATAATAGTTGGGATATTGTAAAATATTTAAATTTCTTTAAAGATAATATATTTAATTTAATCTACCAGTTTTTTCTTAAATATTTCTTATTACTTCTCTCTCTTAAAACTTACAAACACAAGCCCTTTTACTAAACCGCTCGTGCTACTACAAACATACAACACAATATCACCAATCACAGTTCATATATGTAAGAGTATAATATAATATCAGAGTTTCGAAATTTTCATCACTAATATATCCCCTCAGTTTTCTCTTCTGTTTACTTATGTTAACATCGTTCTAGCATTTTCCATAGAAAATGTTTAAAACTTTTCGTAGAAAGGTATTTTTTTAACACTGCCTACTGAGTATAGTTTGAATTTTTAGTTAGCCAAAATTTCAGTATATTCTACCAATAAGTTCATTCAATGTAATAACTATTACATTGTTGAGTCTGTCAATTCATGGGTGAAATAGTAGGAGAAGAAGTTACTTTTAGACTAAACTCTGCCACTCATTTAGTCGCTATTGTTTTTTGGAATTGATGCCATTATATTGTTAAGATTGTAAAATTTTGTTTCCTTCTAGAGGAGAGAGTCGCTACTTATTATTTTATTATTTTGAGGTCAACTGTTTCCTCCTAATTTTATTAGCGAGGGCATTTTTTATACATTTGCTCCTCGCTCAGTTTGTACAGAAAAACAATTTTGTTAAAACCTAAATTAAATATATCTCTCCATGAGATTAATTTATTATTAAAATGAAGTAGCTGGGAACTGTAGGGGGGATTTAACGAATGGTGTGGGATGGATATTCTGACAGGTATACCTAATTTTTTTATTACTTTCTGTTACCGTGGTGTAAGAGAAAATATTGCAAATATGTTAAATTTTGGGAAAATTGAGTTTTTCAACCCAAAATAGAATGATTGGAGTCATCTGAATATGAAAAAAGAACCTGGTGTGAGGCATTCACACAACTTTCTCTTACTCCAGTTCTCAAAATTATAATTGACAAATTTTAAAGCCAGTATACCAAATTTAATAAAATTCGTCAAAAATGAAAAAACTGTTCAGTGAAAACGCACTTCCGGTTAACTAATTTCCTTGAAACTTGGAATTTCGGCCATTTATTGATTTCTAATTAATTTTGTTTGGATGATAGAATTGTATAATCAACTATGATAGTACTTTAGATTAAAACATTACCTCTCCCCCACCATAAAAGTTCCCTTAAATGAATTTTCCCACAGAAATGTTTTAGATAAAAGTTGTACATCTTTGTATGCGTAGTTTATATAAGAAGTTTCAAGAAAATCGTCGGAGCCATGTTTGAGATAATCGCAAAAAAGTGAAAAAAATCATTTAGTAAAGTGGTAAAGTAAACGCACTTTCGGTCATCAGATTTTTTTTCAAACTCGGAATTTCTACAAAACATCTAATTCTTATTAACATTATTTAGATGACAGAATTGTCTAATAAACTGAAATAGCACTTTAGAGGAAACCGTAACCCCACCCTTCTCTCAAAAGTATCCTTAAATGCATTTTTCCGGAGAAATGTATCAAATAAAAGTTGTAGCTCTTTGTATGTGTAGTTGATGTAACAAGTTTCAAGAAAAGCATTGGAGCCATTTTTGAGAAAGTAAAAAAAAAACTAGTAAAGTGGTACTTCCGGTTGAGGAATTTTGACGTGCAACGTATTGTCAGATCCATGGTGATATCTAAACGGAATATTAAGTTTGAACATTCTACGGTTTTTCGTTTTTGAGCTATGCTGTTCACATACATAGATACATACACACAGACACACACACACACACACACACACACTGACACTCACAGACCATTTGCTAAAAACCACTTTTTTTGACTCAGGGGACCTAAAAACGGATATTTCCGGTGAAAACTCGATATCGAAAATTTGACACGACTACAATACTTCCTCTTACTAGGCGTCTTACAATACTTCAAACTTGACGTCACTTCTGACACGAAGGTTTTTTTTTTGGTCAAAAGGGCCTGAAGTGCGACCTCCCCCCTTCCCAAGTATTCGCGGTGTTTTTCAAAATGGCGTCAACAATTTTTTTTTAAACTTTGTATACTATCTAAATATATAAAAGCGTATCACTTCTATTTGGAGCATTTTTCCGGGAAAAGTGTTTTGGCGGGGGGACCGAGGAAAACGTTAAGCTTTCCTCGAGGAAAACGTTAAGCTTTCCTCTAAAGATCTATTTGAGTGCAATATTTGTGTTCTACGTAATATCTACATAATATTATGGTAATTGAAAGCAATATTAGTATTCGTAATTTGAAGAAAATTGGTTAACCGAAAAAATGTGACATCACTATATGTTTTTGAGTTTGGGGGGGGGGGGATTTTCTCAAAAACTGCTTCAATGATTTCTTTAAGCATGGAATTCTAACTGCACAAATATTAATCTGTCACTTTTTTTCAGGGAAGGAAATAGCTAAGTGGTTAGCATACTGGACTTCCACGCGCAGAACCCGGGTTCGAGTCCGCCTGTGCTGCTACCCTTAGATTTTTTTCTTCCTACGAGCCTCTACAGTCCAGTGATGGACAGTGTTGTGTCTGCAACGAGAGAACACTGTCCTGGAGGCCGGCAGTGCACTGAGAAGGCTCCGGGCACCTATGACTATAGATGTGTTGGCGCGCCTTAAATTAAATAAATAAATAAATAAATAAAAACACTCTTATTTGAAACCTTTTTTTCAAGGAACATTTATTTAAGTAAATTTTTAGGACAACCATTTTTGGACACAATCAAAACCTTTACAAAAAAAATTTACAAACGACACTAATCTTGCAATATAAAACAAGAAGAATTGTGAAGTATCATACATTGTGCTTTCAGGCGAATTGAATACGTTGGAGACTATTTCCGGCCATCATTCAAGAAAATAAACACTTATTTAAATAAATGAATTTCAAGTTGTAGTCTCTGCTTGAACACATATATATATAAAATCTACTGAACAACTCTATTTGTAAAACCAATTTTGAATCCAACTTCTGAATTCTTTCCAATCCCAGTTGGTTTCATGTCAACATCATTAAAGAGTGAGAGAGAGAGAGAAAAAGAAAGAAATTCTATGTGATAAGTAAATATAAACTCTTAGAATATTTGGAATGTAGTAAAAGGAATGTTATTGAAAGCAACTGTTCCCAGATTGAACGAAAGCTATGATATGCTCCCAGTGAATAGAAGGGGCGAAGGATAATTTCTAGTGGTTCTATCAAATACGTTCATCATAGTTGAGGGGATAAACAAAATATTCAAAGAATTTAAGGCGTCTAATATATCTAGAAATAATTAGCAAATATTTTAGGTTAAATTATTACGGAGCCGAAAATGATGGGCCAAGCTATTACGCACCCACTAACAAGGTATTTATTTATCGTTGGTATCTACAGATAGGTAGGAATAATAGATGATTTTATTTTGTTTCCAAAAATATAATCAATTTTTTTTTTTTTATTTGACATTTTTAAGAGTTTAAATACGTCATTTACATATCAATCCACGATTATACAGTGACCAGTATACATATTGCAATAGCACATAACTACAACCTACAATATACATGACTATGGTTAATTATCATTCGACAGATAATTCAATTATTCTATTCATATATATTCAATTATTATAATTGATATTATTAATTCAATAAAATTTCAAAATTAAGTACAAATCTGTACAATTAAAATTAATATACTTACATATAAAACGTTTAACATATAAACCCTAAAAATAAAAAAAAAACTCATGACGCAACAGCCCACGAAGGACCAAGGCTTGCCAGACGGCGATTTGTACTGGGGGGAGGGACATGTGGTAAGGACGCCACAGTTCCCACGTCATTTAGTTCCGGCCTTCGCTTAGCTTCCCACTTTTTTATTACGATGCTGTGTCTACACCGACTTTGCCATCACGCAAATCGAACGCTGAATTCTCGCAAGAAAGGCGAGTGCTTTAGCCACTAGACCAACGCGTGAGGACTTCATATATAAATCTTTACAAAAACAAACCTACAAGTAATCTATTTATTAAACTTTAGATTAAATTTCAATCTTTATAGTAAATATTCAATGCACTTAATAGTGTCCAGCTGCTAGAATCTTGCATTAAACTGAAATGGTTTTCTGGGGAGATTATATTGAAAGGAAAGGATGGGTGCTGGAACTTCCTTAGAATGGAATGATGAAAAAGTACAGCTCAAAGAAATGCCATTGTTGGTGCACAGTTGAATCGACGACTCTAGCTAAGGAACATACGGAGCCTATGGGCAAACTTCCCAGCATCTTCCAGGCGGAAATTTTAAGCAATTGGAAGATATGTCCAATTTAACCTTGACAGGTACTACCGAAATCAGGGATTGTATCCAACAGCCAGAAGTGCAGTGAACTCATATGAAATCAGTTCAAAAATGGTATGGAAATGTCTCAGCAAGATTGTAGGTTGTGGTAGGAGATTATTGCACGGCGACCTAAAAGATCTATTGAGCCCCCTGGAGCCTTCTCAGTGCACTGCCGGCCCCCAAGTCAGTGAGTTGTAGAGGCACCCAGGAAGAGAAAATCTAAGGGCTGCAAGCTGGATTCGAACCCGGGACTCCGCGTTGCTAGTCTAGCGCGCTACCACTGAGCTAATCCTTTCCTTCTCCCTTGGCTTTCGCCAATTAACTAGGGATGGAGACCCTAGTTTGTGTACTGTGTTTGTCCTTGTCTGTAGAGTGTAGAGTTGTATGCAGTTTAAGTGTATAGTGTACTGTTCTGATGAAATGCATGGAGTACTGAGCTGTGGTAACCAGTGGGGTCGCTACTCCCCAAGTAACTGCATGCAACATGTACCCCTTGCGGGCAATGCTTCGACAAACTCAATGACCAATAATCAGGAATAATAGACTTAACCTATTTTTGGGTGCCAGATCAACATTGGTATGGAAATGAATGTGATGGCCGACATCTGGCACGGAAACCCCGATATCTCTCGAACTGAGCCGGAATAAGCGACCACATTTTCCAGGGATAGCTCAGAAATGAGGAGGTAGTGTAGAGTACTGCTACGGAAAACCTTCCCAGGACTAAAGACGCATACTAAGATCTGTTGGGCAGTTATTACCAGAAAAGATCTGAAATGAGCATCTGAGTAAAAATAGGCTTCGTATGCTGAGACTCTGAGGATACCTGAAGAAGTTGGCCTAGAACACGATAGCACGAGAGCAAAATCTTCCAAACAGTGTATAAACTGATTTTACTTAGTCTGTGTTCTCGCACTGTTTAATCAAAACATCCTGATAACGGGCGAACGACCAAAACCCGTCGAAGACCAAAAAATGAAGCAGCTTATCACGGAAAATATCTCTGACGATTCTTGATAACGCCCAAAAATTGGAATCAGGTGAAAGAGAATAATTCCGCCTATATTTTAACGGAACAAACACATCTTAAGGGAAGATAATCTTTTCAAAAAACCCACTCCCAGCCTTCTGTCGTATACCAGTAATTTGCATATTATTATTATTATTATACCAGGTGCCTGGTGGCGTGGGATGTAAGCCTATATGGCTTTTATCCCCCCAAAACCCCCCATATCATCCCCTTAAATAGTCTCCCCCGGTATCTTACCGGTCAGTCTACAATATCCCAAGATATCCTTTAACTCCAACTCGCCCAGGCAATCCTGCAGAGAGTGGTACCCACCCAAATACGCGAAACCTAGTACGAGCGAAACGAGGACACTGACATAAGTAGTGATACATCGTTCCCTGACTGCGTCATCGCAATTCTGACAAATGGGACTATGTTAAACCCCTATGCTAAACAAGTGGCTAGACACCCAAGTGTGTCCAGTCACTACCCCAAAAGGTTCTCAGACCTGTCCTACTAAGGGACAGGAGGTACTCCGAAACTCCCTGCTTAATTCCTTTTATAAATCTTTTAGCTTGGAGGCACCCCTGCGTGACCCCCAGCATTTCTCCAAGACTCTCGTCTCCTAAAGTCTAATCTGTTTATCGCAAAACCTCTTAGTGACGGCAAGGGCTGGTTCAGGACCACAAAATGGTAATGATGATCCCTCCCTAGCCAACTGATCCGCCCTCTCATTGCCCTCTATTCCCGCATGTCCAGGCACCTTACCCCTCCGAGCCAAGGCGTTAAGCCTTCTCCTAGATTCTCCCACTAGTTTCGAGCTCACCATGGCTTGCTTAGAGCCCTCAGTGCGGCCTGACTATCGGAGAATATCCGCACCTCTTTAATCTCTCCCTGCCCGCAGCATTCAATAATGCCCACCACCTCGGACTGGAAATCAGTGACCAAACCACCCTAGACCATCGAACTCCTCTAACCATGCACCCGCTCCTGACAGGTCAGTCCCCTCCTGCCTAGAACCATCTGAATAATAGCGAATAATGCCGTTACCCGCCAGTAATTTGCATAACAAACTATGCAACTGAAAATTCTATCACTTTCAACTATTTATAATGTTATCCTCTCTAAATATGCCGACAATGTTGAAGTAATTGATTCCAGATAAAGTTCCTCATTACGTTTTTTAATACTTTTTTCTGAAAAGTATACTCTACGCTACAAAAAGTCATTATTACCTTTAACACCATACATTTTAATATCCGCAGCCTGTATGGGCATTAAAAATGACGTTAATATACACACAACTGAGCATTATATATGTATATATATATATATATATTTTTTTTATTAGGAACGATGTATAAATTATAAAACGGAATTGTCTAACTGTTACGATTATATATCTCTCCAACTGGTGTTAATTAAATAACTCTTGTACATAAAAAAAAAAAAAAACAAATCGTAAATATAAAGCAACGATACAACTAATATCGACTGGACTGTGCGGTTTTATCCATCAATAAAACAAAATATCATCTACCTTCATGTGGCAAAGCTTTATCTGTACATGGATAAAGTCGACTATAAAAAAATACATAACCAATTTTGTGGAATCCATTATATTTTAGTATTCAATTGTTATTTATCGCTAATTATCGTTCTCCAAATCGGTTAATATTTTTTTTTATTTTTCCACAACAAACGTTAAGGACAATATGTAGTAGCTGTGTAGCTATTATTATTGTATTTCCCAGGTTAATGAAAACGACCAATTTTCACACCTACATTGCTTTTAAAATCAAGTTTTTCCATTAATTTTGATATGAATGATTTAATAAAACATCTATTCAGGGGCGTGGGGCACTTAATTTACGGAATTCATTCTTTAAATTTCTAGCATTAATAAAAAGCTAATCTACCCACGTCTAATATTTAGCCGCAAAGTAATTTAATTACATTGTTTTTTTAATTGACTACTTGTTCTTACTGCTTGCAATAAATGCAAGTATTCCACTTCTGTCAGATTTTTAAAATTGAGTTTTCACAGAATTATGATGTTTTAAAGCTTCTTCTGCGAGAAAAATATATTTCACGACAAATTCAAATATTGAAAATGTTTCCAGATTTTTTTTTTATTTTTTTATTTAATTACAGATTTAGAATAATAAACGAAAAGACAAGAAAAATACACGCCGAGTTAATTTTAAACAATATTATATTGTATTTTCCACAAGTTACATGTTTATACTGAACACACACAGTTTGAATTTCGAAAAATTGGTTACACAAAAAAAATCTGGTGTGAAACACTCATACAACTTTTTCTTACTCCAGTTCTCAAAATTATAATTAATAAAGTTTATAGTTTGTGTACCAAATTTAATGGAATTCGTCAAAAACTGAAAAAACCGTTCAGTAAAAGCACACTTCCGGTTAACTAATTTCCTTGAAACTCGGAATATTGGCCATCCATTTATTTCTAATTATTTTTATTTGGATGATAGAATTGTATAATCAACTATGATAGCACTTTAGAAAAAAACATGACCCCCACCCCTCCACTAAAAGTGCCATTAAATGAATTTTCCTAGAGAAATGTTATAAATAAAAGTTGTAGATCTTTATATGTTTAGCTTATGTGGTACGTTTCAAGAAAATCCTTGAAGCCATTTTTGAGAAAATCGCGAAAAAGTGGAAAAATCAATTAGTAAAGTGGCAAAGTAAACGCACTTCCGGTCATCCGATTTTTTTTTTCAAACTCGGAATTTCAACAACATATTTAATTCTAATTAACATTATTTAGATGATAGAATTGTTCAATAAACTGAAATAGCACTTTAAATGAAAACCTAACCCCAGCCCTGCCTCATAACTGCCCTTAAATGAATTTTCCCACAGAAATGTTACAAATAAATGTTGTAACTCTTTGTATGTGTAGATGAAATAAAAAGTTTAAAGAAAATCATCGGAGCCATTTTTGGGAAAATAGCAAAAAAGTAAAAAAAGAAATAAAGTGATACTTCCGGTTGAAGAATTTTGACAGATGACCCACTGACAGATCCGATGGTTGACACCTAAACGAAATATCAAGTTTCAACTTTGTACGGTTTTTCGTTTTTGAGCTGTGCTATTCACATACACACATACACACAATTTGCTAAAAACCACTTTTTTGGACTCAGGGGACCTCAAAACGGATATTTCCGGTGAAAACTTGAAATCGAAAATTTGACACGATTACAACACTTCCTCTTACTAGGAGTAAGAGAAAATAATAAAAAAACAGTATAATTCATTAATGTAGGTAAGGTAACTGGTTCGACTGCCCTTCGTAAATGTTCGGCACTCATCGGGGAAGAAGCCATCACGATTTTTATCAAATTACCACCCAGAAAACATTTTCAATGTTAAAAAATTTATGCTATGTTCCGTAAGCGAAATTCAAACTTGACACAAAAATTTTATATCGTTGTTAGAGATGATGTAAATTTTATAATTTTATATTAGCATTCAAACTGCATGTGGGTGGGGGGGAGGGGTAAAATTTTATTAATTCTTTTAGTACTTTCTTTTAGTGTTTTCTTTTATTTCACTCGTTTTATATTGTTGTATTTATTTATTTTATTTTGTTATTATTTATGATTTAATTTTATTTCATTATATAATCTCTTTTTTTTTTATTTATTTGAAAAATTATGTATAATACATATACATAACATTGTAATTACTGCACATTGTAATTGTATATTGGAGTATATAATTAGGGCAACTCATTTCTACAAGTGTAATACTTATATGCAATAAATAAATAAATAATAATTATAATTGTGTTTAACTACTGAATATCTTGTAAGGGCTTTATTTAAAAAAAAAAAAGAGGACAACTTCTTTACCTTAAGAAATTAAGTTGTTGATTCCCCTGTGAAAAACACATTGACAAAGAAAATGTTATCTTATGATGGACCAGTAGAAAAACCCAGGATGAAAAGAGCTGTTCTTGAAATGGAGTTTTACAGAGATAACAATAGTAGAAAAACTTTGTCCTAACTTTAGAAATAAGGAGTTGTACTTTAATCAATCGAAACTATCACACTTTTATCGTTCCCCATTTTAACTTTCGATTCATTTTGATGTAGCTTTTTTTTTATGATGTTATTACTAAGTTTGGATTATTATTCAAGTTATAAATTCTACTAATAACTTAACAACTGTAGTAAATATAAACAGTACGTGTACTACGCCAAAAATCTCTAGCGAACATGCGACCTTAGAATAGGCACAATCATCTTTGGTATTTAGAAAAACTTATTTAAGACTTAAGATGATTATTACTCATAGGTATCAGGCTAAAATTTTATAGTTCCCAAAAAACATTAAAAATGTTGGGAAAATCATCGTGATTTCCAAAAGATAGGATGTAGCAAAGGGAAACAACAGAAGAAAAATTCCTACCAATAAACACAAAAAAGAAAAAATATCTGATTTGATTACATTTGTAATAGGACCCGCAGAGAAGAGAGAGACAGGATCACTGTCTAGCTTAGACCGGACTAGAGTGGGAGAAACTGTTTAAATACAGCAGTGTCAGCCATAGGAGGGAGTCTTCCAACAGTCTTCCAGCAGAATTCATACAGCAGTCACAAGGCGTCATCAACCTTTCTCTTTACCTCTCACTACCATAGTGTAAAGCCCAGGCAGTTTGTGCTAATTTTCTATTATACAGTGATCACCTTTACCTCTAGTTATTTATCTATCTAATCCAACTTCTCTCCTTCTCAAACCTATTATACATTTCTCAACTTTAATTGACAATTTTTTCGAACTTAAATTTACCACACAATTCATTGTAGTCAATAGTGAAACCTAAAATAAATACTTGCAAGATGATTTAGGAGCAAGATAGGATAACAATTCTCCTAGAACCATTTAAAATTAATTTGTTCGGAGAAATGTTCAATTAACGAAATAAATAACATATTGAGGAGGAGCAAAGTGTCTATAGTGAGTTTAACGAAAATTATTCCAATTTTTTTTTTTTTTTTTTAATTGAGAAAAACATCGAAGGATGAAAAAATCCTTCTTGTCAAATCCTTAGGTGTTAATGAAACGGCACATTAAGTGCTCATTTACTGTAATCTTTTTTTTTTTTTTTTTTTTTTAATTTCGCTATTCAAGAAACGTAATAAAAGAGATAGAGAAACTGGGTGTGAAAGGGAAACTAATTTCTATAAATTAAAGATTTCTTGTTCAGAAATCTTGAAAACACATATTTCCAAAATTCAAATTTGAAAACCTAATACGCATGCTTTAATAAATCCTCTTAAAAAGTGCTAAGATGCAGGTGATAAACTACAATCAATATGTTTGTAATTTTTTTTTTTTTTTAATGGCAGTGAATGAAATAAAATGATTTATAATTAGAAGCTATAGCTCAAAAATAAAAGTTGTTATTAAACATTTCAGTATTTACTACTAATTACTAATATTCCAAATACGTTCACTGATAATAAGTCTTTAAGTAAGGGCAATTAAATTTTCTTGTTGTAATATTCGAAAAATTCCTGGCTATAATTTTTTTGAATTTCTCTAAAATATGAGATCACTGATCTCGAAGTGAATGAGGAACTGATATGAAAAAATTCAATCAGATGGCGAATTTCATTTTTTTGTTTGATCAAATTGGAAAGATATGAGGTGCTCTATATTGTCCTGCTAAAAAAGCGTAATCCCCACTTGTTCATTTGGTTAGGGAACACATAAAAATTCTGTTGGAAAAAAAAACACTCCACAACGCCAAAAAACATTTGAAAATTACTTTCTTTACAAAAAAATTCACATTTTATTGAATATGTCGACACTTTTGACTAAAAAAAAAAAAAAAAAAAAATTATTCAATGGATATGCAATGAGTTTCCCCATAATTTTTCATGTTCAATTTTATAAAGTGAATTTCCTAAGATTTCGATACGCAAGCCACAAATAAAGCTCGTAGAATAAAATTTAAAGGGATCTGTTTTCTCCCGTAGTTTTTTAGAGATGTCAAAATTATTTCATTACTGTAATATACAAGTTAGGATGTTATCTCACTGATTATTACTTTCACTTACTCCTAGTAAGAGGAATTTTCTATATGAGTTTTCACCGGAAATTTCCGTTTTGAGGTCCCGTGAGTCGAAAAAAGAGGTTTTTAGAAAATGACCTCTGTGTTTGTGGTGTGTGTGTGTGTGTGTGAGTGTATGAATGTATGTGAACAGCATAGCTCAAAAACGAAGAATTGCAGAAAGTTCAAACTAGATATTTCGTTTAGGTATCACCATTAGATCTGACAGTAAGTTATCTGTCAAAATACCCCAACAGAAAGTACCACTTTACTAAATAATTTTTTTCACTTTTTCACGATTTTCTTCAAAAAAAAATGGTTCCGACGATTTTCTTCAAACTTCGTAGATCAACTATACACACAAAGATCTACAACTTTTATTTAAAACATTTCTCTCATAAAAATTCATTTAAGGGTACTTTTGGGGGAAGGTAAGGTTAGATTTTTTCCTCTAAAGTGCTGTTTCAATTTATTATACAATTCTGTCATCTAAATAATGTTAATTAGAATTAAATGTGTTGTTGAAATTCCGAGTTTGAAAAAAAATCGGATGACCGGAAGTGCGTGTTTACTTTACCACTTTATTAAATGAGTTTTTCACCTTTTCGCGATTTTCTCAAAAATGACTATGACAATTTTCTTGAAAGTTTATATATAAACTACACATGCAAAGATCTTCAACTTTTATTTAAAACTTTTCTCTGGAAAAATATATTTAACGGCACTTTTAGGTGGTGGAGGGGTTATGTTTTTCTCTAAGGAGCTATCATAGTTGATTATACAATTCTACCCACCCAAACAAAATTAATTAGAAATAAATAGATGGCCAAAATTCTGAGTTCAAGGAAATTGGTAAACAGGAAGTGCGCTTTTAATGAACAGTTTCTTTTTTCAGTTTTTGACGAAGTTCATTAAATTTGGTATACTAACTATAAAATTTGTCAATACAATTCGGAGAACTGGAGTAAGAGAAAGTTGTGTGAGTGTTTCACGCCAGATTTTTTTTTATTTTAGAAAATTCTTTTCTCTTGTTGCTATAATTCGGGAAAACTAAAAATTCTGGTTAGAGCAATGCAATAAAAAAAAAAACAACACAATTTTCACTCATCCAGTTCAAGTGATGTTAAAAAAATTAAAAAAACACAAACACTTAAACTTAAAAATTAATCTAAATGACGTAAATATCTGACTATAATGATAAATAACCCGGTTAGAAACCACTGGAGTAAAGTTAGCCAGTGGTTTAGATAGAAGGAATTCAATTTCCATCGGCTAAATAAGCCATGGTCAATGTTTGGTATGAATGTTCTCTTCTACCTCTCACCGCTCTCTTCCTCACCCTCTCCCTATCTCTCTCACATTGAATTCCAATCTAAAGGATATCCTGCGGGGCACCAGAAGTAAATCAAGTATTACATAGATAGCAGCACAAGAAGAAGAAAGGAAGAGCCCTGGGATAATGGAGGATGAGGTTAAAACATTCTGCAGCCTATTTCACAGCGTTAAATTTGTATTCAAGATGTTTTGCGAGGCCGTAGGAGAGATTTCAACTTCTTTTTTTTAGCCTTGGCTAGATTCATTTTGGACATTCAGCTGTCAATAACTCACTTACATTATTTCAATATAAACAGTATTATAATTTAATAATAATAATGATTTACAAACAATACGTGTTAAGAGGGAAAAGATTAGCTCAGTGGTTAGCGTGTTGGACTCCCACGCGGAGATTCCGGGTTCGAGTCCAGTGCTTAGCCCTTAGATTTTTTTCCTAGAAGCCTCTACAGCTCACTGTTCGGTAATGGACAGTGCTGTCTGTAGCAGAGAACACTGTCCAGAGGCCGGCATTGCACTGAGAAGGCTCCGGGCGCCAATGACCATAGATGTTGATGCGCCTTAAATTAAAAAAAAATACTAAAGAAAATAAGAACCAATAAAATACAGTGTAATAAACACGAATATACCAATTATTTTAAATAAGTTATACAAATTATAGATAATAAGTTTACAATGGTTTTAGTTGGAAAGAGTTGACCATATTTAATTATGAAAATTGAACATTAATTATATTCAAGTTTAAAATATTTGCTTTTTTTTTTTAGAGAGAGAAATTACAATAGGTTTGAGAAGGACAGAAAATGGGTTCTAATAGATAAATAAACTAGAAGTATGGGTGAACACGTATAATCGAAAAGTAGCATAAACTGCCTGGACTTTACACTAAAATATATAAAATGGTAGTGAGAGGTAAAGAGAAAGGTTGATGACGCTTTGTGACTGCTGTGTGAACTCTGCTGCAAACTGTCGGTAGACTCCCTGAATACTGTCCTGCCGCTGTATTTAAACAGTTTCTCCCACTCTAGTCCGGTCTAAGCTAGAGAGTGGTCCTGCCATTTTTGTCTTTCTCTCTCTAATATGGACCCCTCTCATTGGATCCTATTACATCATCAAAGCGTCATGAACCTTTCTCTTTACCTCTCACTACCGTTTTATATATTTTAGTGTAAAGTCCAGGCAGTTTGTGCTACTTTCTATTATACAGTGTTCACCCATACTTCTAGTTTATTTATATTTATCTATATCTAACCCAACTTCTCTCACCATTCCCAAACCCATTATAGAAATCTGGCATGAAACAGTTACAGTTTTCTTTTAATCCATTAATTCAATTTAATTAACAGGGAGCATACTGGAGTCCCACGCGGAGATCCCGGGTTCAAGTCCAGGTGTGGCCCTTAGATTTTTACTTCCTAGGAGCCTCTACAACTTACTGTTCGGTGATGGACAGTGTGACAACATTGTTCAGACATGTATCGAAAGAACATGTCCGGAGGCCGGCAGTGCACTGAGAAGGTTCCGGACGCTAAATGACAATAGATGTTGCTTGTCGCGCCTTAAATTAAAATAAAAAAATTAATTTACAAATTTTGTTTAATTCATTTGGTCATAAAAAAAAGTGTTAGGGGTTGTACTTGAAGACCTAAACGGACTTGGGTGGATTGTAAAACAAAGCAGTAGGAGAGCGAGGACTGGCTCCCATATATCTTGCGCTTGAACTGCTACATTTAGCGGATCTTTCCCTCCTATGCATATGATTGATTGACTATTGGATGACGAAATTTAAATCTCTCCTCTCCCACTGCCTTGTTACCAAAGTTGCAGCCTTGTTTTGTTCTAAAAGGGAAAGTAACTTTGAGTCGAAATGCCGAGACCAATTTAAAAAAAATATCTTCAACCGTTTTTGCGTGGTGTCGCTAAAAAGTTACAAAACATAGGAAAATACAGATCTCTTATTGGCCTTAGAATCGTATGAAACCTAAAGAAAACACAAAATGCGTACAAAAGTCCGGAAAAAACAGGTAGAAGTTTCACCTGAAGAAAGAAGATGGGCCTCCTTGTTATGTCTTTTTACTTTTTCTTACTCCTAGTAAGGGGAAGTATTGTAATCGTGTCAAATTTTCAATATTGAGTTTTCACCGGAAATATCCTTTTTGAGGTCCCCTAAGTCCAAAAAAGTGGTTTTTAGCGAATTGCGTCTGTTGAAATTCCGAGTGTGTGTGGGTATGTATGTGAACAGCATAGCTCAAAAACGAAAAAACGTAGAAAGTTCAAAATCGACATTCCGTTTAGGTAACACTATGGGATCCGACAGTGGGTCATCTGTCAAAATTCCTCAACCGGAAGTACCACTTTACTAGTTTTTATTTTTATGTTTTTGCGATTTTCTCAAAAATGACCCCAACGATTTTCTTTAAACTTGGTATATCAACTACACATACTAACAGCTACAACTTTTATTTTAAACATTTCTCTGGGAAAATTCATTTAAGGGCACTTATGGGGAGGGATGGGGTTAGGTTTTCATCTAAAGTGCTATTTCAGTTTATTAGACAATTCTGTCATCTAAATAATGTTCAATTTGAATTAAATATGTTGTGAAATTCCGAGATTGAAAAAAAAACGGATAACCGGAAGTGCGTTTACTTTACCACTTTACTAAATGATTTTTTTTCACTTTTTCGCGATTTTCTCAAAAAATGGCTCCGACGATTTTCTTGAAACATCGTATATAAACTACACATGCAAAGATCTTTAACTTTTATTTAAAACATTTCTCTGGGAAAATTCATTTAAGGGCACTTTTAGGGGAGGGGTGGGGTTATAGTTTCCTCTAAAGTGATATCATAGTTGATTATACAATTCTATTATCCAAACTAAATTAATTAGAAATAAATAGATGGCCTGAATTCCAAGTTTTAAGAAAATTTGTTAACCGGAAGTGCGCTTTTACTGAACAGTTTTTTTCAGTTTTCGACGAATTTCGTTATATTTGGTACACAAACTATAAACTTTTGTCAATTATAATTTTGAGAACAGGAGTAAGAGAAAGTTGTGTGAGTGTTTCACACCAGATTTTTTTTTTTTTTTAGATTGTGCCACCTGTAAATAAGTTGGCAAAGAGTCACTGTGTGGGTGTGCGTATGTTTATGTGCGGTAAACGCAATTAGTTGAAGACATACAAACCACCCACCTCTAGTTCCTCCAGACACCTACTACATAATATGTGGGTTTGGTGGTTTCATGGTTGATTTTATTGTTAGATTGGGATACATATAACTACCTGGAAGTGGTCAGGTCATTCAACTTCTTCCTAAAGGCTGTCTAACGAAGCAAGTTCATTATTATGTAGAGAGAAACAAGTCTTTGTCCAATATGGCGTAATTTTAACTCATTTGCTAGATATGTTCACGTCTTAGTGAAAAGAGTGATTGCAGTGTTCGATTGTAGAATTTAGGAATTTAGGGAATTAGTTGGACAGAAGTGATCAAATAAGAGATAATATGTTCATGTGATTGTACATGGGCTGAAGATAAACAGGGCTGAAGAAGAATAAAAACAAGGAAAGACACCTAGTAATGTGATAGAGGCCAATCAGGAAAGGAGCCAATAGAGGATCAATAAAAAGAAAATAAACTCAACTTCTAAAAATAAAAAAAAAACTGGGAATTACATTCATCGTTTTTATAAAAAGATCGTGGATCAAAAAGAAAAGTTTAAGAAGACAAGAAAAAAATATTAATCGAGATAATTGTTTAAATAGGCGGATTTATTTCGATAATTATCTATAATATTGTCATATTACTCATACAACACTCTTAAAGTGAAAAAGTAAAGTAATGCCTATTTTTTCAGGCGGGCTTAACGCCCAACTACCAAATTAGGTGTCGTGGACGGGGGCGGAAGCACCTACTTTACTATTAACATTTTTTAAACAAATATAAAATTTAGTTATACGCTGGACTCGAACTGGGGTCCTCCCACTTACAAGTCCATGCTCATAACCAATACACTAACACCCGCCCCTACTCATACAACACTCTTATTCTCATTTTCTACTGCACGTAAATGAATTACTGTGAAAAATTAAATATAAGAATTTTCCCATCATCCATCAAGATCTCTCCCCCTTAATTTAATTTAGCAAATCCTATTTCAGAATGACGTATTTTTTCATTTTAATGAATTCGCCTAGAAGAGGCTTTGAAAAACCAGAATATTTTTTTATTAAAAGGGAAACTAGGCGCCAGCATATTGCTTATTAAATCCTTTGCTAATTGAAAACCGCAAGAGGTATTAGGAAGTGGAAGACAGTGGTAAGATTAAACTGTTTTAAATTGTCAATGGAGGCCGCAAATGTTACAAAGACTAATTACTCATTTATATATATATTTTTTTTTGTACAATTAATCTTCATGCACATATTCTTGCCAGAAGTTTTGGCATTTAAAAAATATATATAAATAAAATTTATTAACAATGCTTTTATTATATTAGTAAGACTATTATAAATTTACCTATATATTCAAGACTAATAAATTATTTAATATTAAATAAACAAAGAATATTATAAACTGAACTACTAATTATCTCAATGGGTAGTCTGAATTTTTTTTTTTTAAGCGGGGGCCAATGCACTGCGATCTTTTTCCGGTCTATTGTGCTATGCCCCCTGGGTGCCGCAGGCTTGCCCTCAGCACCCGAACAGATGTCCCAGCTAACATCCGTTCTACAGGACCTCCATCAGTCTGAGATCCCTAAGGAATCCTAGGTATCCTGACAGGCCTAGAGAGGGTATATCCCCCTCCTCCACCTGGTAGCTACCCTTCTCTGAGTGGCAGCCTCGCAGTACGTTGGGAGATGTAATGGAGTTTCCTCCAGCTCCCCACAGAATCTGCATGAGCTATCACTTTCCAAAGCCAGCTTCACCAGGTGTCCTCTAAGTCGGCAATGCCCCCTGAGGAAACCCGTAAGAACGCGGAGCTTGTCCTTGCTCAATTCAATGCAGGCCTCCGATCTCCGTCGATTATAATTTCCCAAGCAGATCTTGGCCTGCCGCAAACCGGGGAGGGAGGACCAGAATTGAGATCTTCTCGTCTCCTCTTCCTTCCTATGTTCCTCCAACAGAAACTGGTCGCTAACCCCACAAAAAGGTTCCGGCCCTAGAAGCGAGGTCGGGTAGTCTCAATATTAGCCTAGCAAATATTCTGCTAAAATTTGTTGTCTTATTTTATATTTTTCACAAATTTTTTTAATTAATAAATAAGTGACTAAATGAAGCAGCTAGTGGAAAAT
The DNA here is from genome assembly GCA_011037195.1 of Triatoma infestans. Taxonomy (NCBI): domain Eukaryota; kingdom Metazoa; phylum Arthropoda; class Insecta; order Hemiptera; family Reduviidae; genus Triatoma; species Triatoma infestans. The sequence continues at coordinate 55,971 of JAAEAF010003298.1, read as the reverse complement.
AGTTAGTTCAGAATGAAATTGCAATTCATAAAATGTTCCATATTGCTGTCAAACAAGCTTAAATCGATTGAAATGTTTTTTGGTTGATTGAGTTGTATGTTTGTAGTATTGTGGCACGAGCCAGGTTTTGTAAAGGGGCTTGTATGTATGTATGTTTTAATGAGAGAGAAGTATCAGAAATAATTTGAAGTCACCACTAGATTAAAATAAATATATTCTCTTAAAATAAAACTACAAGTTAATTGCAATGAATGTAAAAATCTTATGAATGTACAGAATCAATTATTTAACTAGATTGATTGAAACTCAAATGTTAACATTTATAACTCTGGTATTGAAGTTAAGATAGCAACTTCTGAGACAAATGTTACTGGTTAAAATGCTGTAATACGACTCCGAAAGAATTGCCCTTCTTGGTACTTGAAATCCTGCTCTTTATGTATGATTGCTAGAAGGGGTTAAAGACAAAGCTGCCTAAGTTCTCCGACCTCTCTAGTAACAGTTGTCGTGTATCTGGGTTTTTACTTTTTGCCAGCCAACTTACATTTTTCTATCAAATAATAATTTTCTTCAAATATGAAATATATTTCCATTTACGACATACGATTCACAACAATTTTTCTATAGAGCAAGAAGACAGAGGACTGATGAGCATATGCCTCGAAATTCCACTGGCTAACAATAAAGCTGTGCTTGGTTAGATTTTCGGATCTTTGCCTTGGACTTTTTTTTTTTTTAACTAATGCCTAGCGTCTTTGTCTTTCCGCCATTAGAGTCTCGCAGCGCAATATTTCTTTGCTTGCCTTACGTATTTGTTGGCGATGGCACAGTCATGTCTTATGTGGCTTAATCTAATACATGACTTCAAATGGGAGAGAGTTATTTCCTTAGTACCGCATAGAGCACATGTAGGGCTATCAACCACGTGTGGCTGGAGATAGTCATTATCCTAAAACTGGCAACTCCCAAGCTGAGTGGTTTGTTGTCAGGCATACGGCCAATAGCTTCTTTGAGGGCTGCCTACCGTTTCAAATCAATCAATTTATGGATATTACTTTTGAACTTAGTGCGGATGATCCTGTTAGCTGAATGGAAACAAAGTTCTTTTCCAGCGTAATCCAATTCCAATCCTAGCTTTGCCAAACGACCCGCTTCTTCGAGAGAACAACTCAGCAACCTTCTATGACGCAGAAAAGAGGATGAAATTTTGCTCTGATCTCCCCAAAACGTTTTTGCAAGCCCATGAGAACTGTTTTGGCTTTACCATCAAAACTAGAAGCCATCATGCCAATTGTGGCAGACAAGGAGATATCAGGGAAGTGAACCTTCCGTTCCAGCGTTCCCGATCCCCACTACCGCTGAGTCATCGAGTATATACGTGAACCCACAATTCCAGGTGAGAAACCCTCGAAGAGCATTTTCGGGGCCAAATATTTAAATTGGAAATTAGAATTAACATCTTTGGTTACCACATCAAATTAGCTTATTCTCATATTTGGGGATAGAAAGCCGGTTAGTCCAGACCGAGACCCAAGGATTTTATGTTGGATTTATTAAATATATAAAAGTGTTTAAAAGATAATAAAAATATTTGGTAAAGCACCGTTTATGAGAGTTTGCAGCTGCACATAAACAGTACATTAAATTCTTTGTAATAATAAAACTGTTGCTTGCAACATTGTATGTAACCTTGATGAAAAACTTACGATACAAGGTTTTTCCTACAGAAAACTTTCACTTAAAAATCCATTTGGGAATCAGCACATGATCTACTAAGAAAGTTAGGTCGAACATCTTGTAAACTTATCAAGATAACCAACAAACAAATATCAATGATGCTCAGTTTTAGTAATAAATTAATAAACTTCATGTGGTTAGTAAAAACCTTGTTTCCTAAACTTTAAGAAATAGAACAACGAAATAACATGTCTTAAATATTCAAAACTAGTTAATAGTTGAAAATTTATCAAATTCATTATATTTTGAATATCTGTGCAGTATATAGAGGGAGCCATATTTATATTTTATAAACTGTAAAATGTTTAGTTATACAAAGTTTAAACTTTACCATCGTTCATCGAAAGTTTAATTAATGTTGGCATTATTTCCTCAAAATATATCAGATAACAAATATATAGTTGTTTATGTTTAATTAACGAATTTGTTATTAAAACTGATTATTGAACACTTACTTTTAAAAAATACAATTAAATTTCTTTATATATCGTTAAATTTAACATAAAAAATAATGTTTTATATACTTGATTTTCTAAAAAGTTGAATACAAGATATAATTAAAAATATTAAAAAATAAAAAAACTTCCCGTCCCTAAAGTTGTATATATATATATATAAAACTAACCTATTTGGTATTTTATCCGTCGTAGCATGCATATTCATTTGGTTCGTGACCGGTTTCGGATTTTCATCCATCGTTACAGCAAATTCACCAAGTTCGTATAGAAAGTTCACTTCAACGTAATGTTTCTGTTTACAGTCATACTTGTTGTTGTGGTGGTTGGTTCCGCAGGGATGGAAAGCATCAGAGACATTTTCCGTGGTAGCCTGCTTCGTTTTGTGGTCATCGACCGGTTTCGGGCGTTCGCCCATCTTCAGGATGCGTTTTTCAGACCGTGTGCCAACACAGACTCGTACAGAGACTTAGCTTCACACTAACTGAGGTGTGTTTTTAAATAGTAAACTCTTAAACTAGGTAAAGGGATGTGGCCAGATGGGTGGGAAAACACGTGTTTGGGTTGTTAAAGGGCAAATTCGTTTCTTACAGTGGACACAACACGTGGGGGTCTAATCTTTAAACTCTGTTGTTGGAGGGAGACTTACTTCACAATTAACTAATCAAAATATAAAGAATATAAGATACACAAAATAAATTTAAATAAAATTAAACAACGATTAAACTAACATTTAAAATATTCATTCATTCGTTTAAAATTGAACGATTTTTTATATAATAAAGTTTTTCCAGTTCCAAAGAATTAAGAAATTCCAGTCATTCTTTCACTTTTTCACGCAACCCTCACATCCTCGCAAGCATGTATACCTAATTATGTTTTTTTATATAATTAAGTTTTTTATTATGCATCCCACAAACCGTATCACATCATCCTCCATGTTTTGTATAAATATTTCTGATAGTATGGCCGATGTGGGGTGCCCCATTCCCAGTCCGTCGGTAGCGAGGTAGAACTTGTTGTTAAATCTAAAGTAGTTTTGTGTCGTTGTGGTTTGTACATGAACTTAGTACAAACCACAACGGCACAAAACTACTTTAGATTTAACAACAAGTTCTACCTAGCTACCGACGGACTGGGAATGGGGCACCCCACATCGACCATACTATCAGAAATATTTATACAAAACATGGAGGAAACTTACGTACCCAAACTGAAAGAGGAGTTCGGCGTAACGTTTTATGCACGATACGTGGACGATTTATTCCTCATATTGCAAAACGACATAGACGTAGACAAAATAGTACATTACCTTAACAACATAAACAAGAAAATAAAATTCACATACGAAAAAGAAACGAACAACACCCTCAACTTCTTAGACATGAAACTTACAAGAGGCGACCATAAACTAGAATACGGAATATACAGAAAAGCAACTACATCAGATGCTATCATACCGCACAATTCCAACCACCCCACCCAACACAAACTAGCTGCACTTAGACACCTGACGAACAGACTTAAATACACACCTCTCACACCCGCAAACCACGCACAAGAATTGCAGACAATCTACAACATAGCTGAAAACAATGGGTACAATACAAACATCGTTATAAACTCCTCAAAAACGAACCACACCACCGAAATAGGACTGACAAAAAAACAGCAGACAAATTCGCCACATTCACATATATTGGAAGCCACACGTACAAACTCACAAATTTTTTCAAAAAACTGGGCATTAAGACATCCTTCCGGACAAACAACAAATTGGGCAACAAACTCCGCACTCGTACCGAGTTCACTGACGTGTATGATAGCAGTGGGGTCTACGAGTTGAAATGCCCGGACTGTGACAACATTTACGTGGGGCAGACCGGCAGAAAAATCAAGGAACGATTTACCGAACACATCAGATCATACAAATACAACAAAGTTGACTCAAATTACGCCAATCACCTAAAAACTAACAAACACAAACCCGATGACATAACGACCACGATGAAACTAATACACTCTGGCCACAAAGGACGACGACTTGACATAGTAGAACAACTCGAAATATATAAACGCAAAGCACAAAACTTAATAAATGAACAGACAAAATTTGCCAGTGAACCATTATTAGAACACTCTTCCCACAATAGCAACAGAAACACAATTACACACGCAACAAATAATACTTAAATAGATTTTAAGGTTAGGTTTAGTTTTAAATCTACTATGTACATATAACTTTACTAGTTTAGATATATATATATATTTAAAAAAAAAAAAGTGCGTATTTGGATGATGTATGTGAGTGATGATGTGATATGGTTTGTGGGATGCATAATAAAAAACTTAATTATATAAAAACATAATTAGGTATACATGCTTGCGAGGATGTGAGGGTTGCGTGAAAAAGTGAAAGAATGACTGGAATTTCTTAATTCTTTGGAACTGGAAAAACCTAATTATATAAAAAATCGTTCAATTTTAAACGAATGAATGAATATTTTAAATGTTAGTTTAATCGTTTAATTTTATTTAAATTTATTTTATGTATCTTATATTCTTTATATTTTGATTAGTTAATTGTGAAGTAAGTCTCCCTCCAACAACAAAGTTTAATGATTTGACCCCCACGTGTTGTGTCCACTGTAAGAAAAGAATTTGCCCTTTAACAACCCAAACACGTGTTTTCCCACCCATCTGGCCACATCCCTTTACCTAGTTTAAGAGTTTAGTATTTTAAAAATACACCTCAGTTAGTGTGAAGCTAAGTTACTTTATACGAGTCTGTGTTGTCACACTGTCTGAAAAACGCATCCTGAAGATGGGCGAACGCCCGAAACCGGTCGATGACCACAAAATGAAGCAGGCTACCACGGAAAATGTCTCTGATCATACTTGTTGGTTTGTTGGTTGTACACATGTGGAGAGGTTATAAGGTTCATCAAGGTTATCTTTTGTGGTCCATTATTCCCTTAATAGAATACTCTGTAAATTTTATGAGTTCAGGCTTGAATTTTCGTCCTCCAAATTAACAGTTTATTATCACTTTGAACTTATTTTCATCTGTAAAAAGAACAGTTTTCCAAAACTCAAAAGTCTTCGAACACTTGAATTTACGCAAACTCAAGGCGCTTTTTTTTTTGGTTATTGATAGCACTCACGAACGGTTTCCTTCTTGCGGATCGCCAATTATTTCTGCCAACGGTGAGGGCAATCCCTCATTTTATTAAGAGAATAATGTACCACACAGAAGATATATTGATATTTTAAGGGATAATTTAAAGTTACTAGGACGAAATTATTTTTGTTTTTTATCAGGACAATGATCCTAAACAAAAAATCTTGAAAAACACATGATTGGCTAGTCTTTAACTACCCGAAAATTCTCAGTACCCCTCATCAATTACCTGACATTATTCCAATGCAAAATTTTTTGGGCCTATTTAAAAAATAAAATCAAAAATTATAACATTAAAAGTAGAAATGAACACAAAATCGTTCTTCAAACGGAAGGAAATTAAATCTCTTTGGATTTCACAAAAAAAGTTAGTGGAATCCATATCTTCAAGAATGAATATTGTAATAAAAAGTAAAAGGCTTTCCCACAAAATATTAGTTAAGGCTTAATTTATTGTTTTTCTTGTTATTTTCTTTCGAGTAAGAATATGGCAATTGCTCATACGAAAGAGATTTGGTTGACTTTTGTTTCTGTTAATTGATACAAAACTTTAAAATATTAAATTTATAGGAAATTTTTTTGTTAATGGTTCAAAGTTTTCACTAGAAAAAAAATTTATAATCTTTATCTAAATTTATATATTTTTTTTTTTAACGTTTCCTTAGAAAACCTGACGTGTACGATATGGATGAGAATGACTGTAAATACAATATAAGTACATTTTAGTGATTACTTTCCTGGTTAGTCTTCATGAAAAACATAATCGTTCATTTTCCTTATATCATAATGAGGGGAATAATTTTCACCGATAATTTGGGTAAATTAACCCCTATAGTTGGTTTTTAAGATATGTTTTTCACGTCAAATGAGTATCTTTTTCAAATGCCATGAATGATGTTAACTAATGGAAGAATGCACTAATTAATAATCCATCCATTATATAAATTTATATCATACAAGTATTATTTAATTAATTAATCCACGTATATTCATCTCATTTGATTAATTATTGTTTTTTTATACTAACGAATTTTATTCAAACCTCCTAAATACCCATAACAAAAGCCTGGATATAAACTGGGGAATACGACACCCCTAAAACACAAATTCAATTATAATATGTCATTAAGTGCTCCAAAATGGTGGATCCCGGAATTAACTTTCTTATTTCAAATGGAACATGGTTATTATGTGTGTAGTTGATATATACCAAGTTTTGAAGAGAATCTATAGCTGTCATCGAGAAAATCGTCAATAACTAAAAATCCAGTCAATAATGTGGTCCTTCGGATTGACCACTTATTTTGTCCAAGTCTCTTGATGGAACTTAAAACGAAATATCATGTTAGAACTTTCTGCGATTATCCGGTTTTGAATTATGCTAACGACAAACACACAAACACATATTTTTCTAAACAAAAAAATAATATCAATACAAAAAAATCTGGTATTCACACATAACTTTCTTTTACTCTGGTTCTCAAAATTATAATTGACAAATTTTATAGTTTGTGTTATTTAATTAAATGAAATTCATCGAAAACTGAAAAAAAAACTGTTCAATAAAAGCACACTTCCGGTTTACTGATGTTTCTTGAAACTCGGAATGTTGGCCATATATTTATTTCTAATTAATTTTGTTAGGATGGTAGAATTGTATAATCAACAGTGATAACACTTTAAAGAAAAACATAACCTTACCCTCACCTTACATGAATGTCCTTAAATGAATTTTTCCAGAGAAATGTTTTAAATAAAAGTTGTAGAACTTTGTATGTTTAGTTTATATACAAATTTTCAAGAAAATCGTCAGATCCATTTTTGAGAAAATCGCGAAAAAGTGAAAAAAATCATTTAGTAAAGTGATAAAAGTAAATGCACTTCCGGTTATGAGATTTTTTTTTCAAACTCGGAATTTCAACAACATATTCAATTCTAATTGAACATTATTGAGATGACAGAATTGTCTAATAAACTGAAATAGCACTCTAGAGGTATACCTAACCCCTTCCCCCCCCCAAAAAAAACTGCCCTTAAATAAATTTTACCGGAGAAATGTTTCAAATAAAAGTTGTAGCTCTTTGTATTTGTACTGGATGACACAAGTTTCAAGAAAATCGTCGGATCCATTTTTTTAAAAAATCACCCGAAAAAAAAAATTAGTAAAGTGGTACTTCCGGTTGAGGAATTTTGATAGATGACCCACTGTCGGGTCCTATAGTGATACCTAAACGGAATATCAAGTTTGAACTATCTAAGATTTTTCGTTTTTTACTAGGCTGTGCACACATGGCTATATAGATAGAGATATTTATATCTTAAATAGATATCTACCATTTGCTAAAAACCACTTTTTGGACTCAGGGGACCTCAAAGCGGATATTTCCGGTGAAAACTCGATATCGAAAATTTGACACGATTACAATACTTCCTGTTACTAGGTGTAAGAGAAAGTAAAAATGAGAAGGTAATAATATAAAACATAACTACATAATTTCAAAGACATTCACTTTGTTTATATTATTCACAAAGTGTTAAGAAATAAAATATTAATTAAACCAAAAAAAAAACCTTATTTACAAAATAAATAAAAAATAATAAAATATTATATTTCCTTCAAAATCAGTCCACTTTAATAAAAAAACAAACAGAAAATACCACTTCTCAACAAGAAATTTTTCTTAATTAAATCATATTGTTTTGTAAACATATTTTAATTAAAAAAAGTCAAATTTAATTAAAGAGAAGTGTATATAAAACAATGGCTGTATGTATCTATAAATTAAAATTTGTCGTGTTCTTTTGTTTTGTTTATTTTTTTTCTACAAGTGAAAACAATTGAATAAAACTAAGGGGAAGTTTAATTTTGAGAAGGTATATATTAACTTTTAGGACAGGTATTTATATACATAAATGCACTCTCTTCTATTAATTAAATATATTATTTCTTATTTACTATTTTTTTTTTTATAAAAAAAAATCTGGTGTGAAACACTCACACAACTTTCTTTTACTCCAATTTTCAAAATTTTAATTGCCAATTTTATAGTTAGTATATACCAAATTTAATGAAATTCGTCGATGTTTTTAATGGAGAAAATCGCAAAAACTGGAAAAAAAAATCTGTTCAGTAAAAACACACTTCCCGTGTGTTCCAAATTTCCTTGAAACTTGGAATTTTGGCCAATCTATTTCTAATTAATTTTGTCTAGGATGGTAAAATTGTATAATCAACTAAGATAACACTTTAGCGGCAAACATAACCATATCCTTCTCCCAAAAGCTCGCTTAAATGAGAAACTGTAGTGTAGTTTGTCAAACATAGTTTAATGAAAATCGTTGGAGCCATTTTCGAAAAATTGTAAAAAAAAAAAGTGAAAAAAAAAAAAACAATTCAGTAAAGTGGTATTTCCGGTCGAGGAATTTTGACACATAACGTACATTCAGAGCCCATGGTGATAACCAAATGGAATATCAAGTTTAAACTTTTTGTGAGTTTTTGATGTATGATGTACATACACGTATACGTACACACGTGTACATACACGTACACGTACACACACATACACGCACACACACACAAAACTGCGGTATTGGTGCAGTTTTGTATGTTATAGGGGATATCTTGGCTAGTTACAGATTTTAGTTTACTGGTACAAAAACAATTGTGTGCTCAGTTTATAAAATTTCTAAAAAAAATATTGATTTTCAACTATTGTAATTATTATTTTATCTTTTCAAAGTTTCACTACTTTAACCTTATCACAGTTAACAGTTTGATGTAATTTAGTTTATGTATTATAGAACTGTATTATGTTATTTTCCTCCAATAGAATTTAAACAATAAATACAATATTTTATATGTCGACAAATAGTAAGTTCTAGATATACATATAATATATTATGAAGCATGTATTAAATAAACTCCCGGCGTTAGGATTACTCTCGTCAGGAAAAAAGGAAAAAAAACACACACATACAGACCCAGACCATTTGCTAAAAACCACTTTTTTTAGACTCAGGGAACCTCAAAACGGATATTTCCAGTGAAAACTCGATATCGAAAATTTGATACGATTACAATACTTTCCTCTTTCTAGGAGTGAGAGAAAATAAAAAGAATTAACGACTTATTAAAGTCTACTTCTACAATATTTTACTCCCTATAAAATCAATACTTTCTATTGCTGAATTGCAATTGTACTATTGTGAATTACAATTGTACTATTGTGAATTGCAATTGTACTATTGTGAATTGCAATTGTACTATTGTGAATTGCAATTGTACTATTGTGAATTACAATTGTACTATTGTGAATTGCAATTGTACTATTGTGAATTACAATTGTACTATTGTGAATTGCAATTGTACTATTGTGAATTGCAATTGTACTATTGTGAATTGCAATTGTACTATTGTGAATTACAATTGTACTATTGTGAATTGCAATTGTACTATTGTGAATTGCAATTGTACTATTGTGAATTGCAATTGTACTATTGTGAATTACAATTGTACTATTGTGAATTGCAATTGTACTATTGTGAATTGCAATTTTTCGAAATTGAAGTTATACGGGAAATAAATATCTTAAGATCCACTTAGTCCCGCAAAATTTTTTTTGCGAATAATCTGTATAATATCACAAAAACGAAGAATCGCAGCAGGAAGCTCGAACTTCATGTTGTATATGTTTACTACATTTGAACAAAAGTTTCGAAGATTTTCAAAGGCTCTAATGATTTTCTTATAACTTCACATAGGCACTAAGTACTCATCGAATAGTCTATCATTTTTCTTTCCAGGAAAATTCATTTTGTCAAAGTTATGGAGAAGCTGCAACATTGTTTTTCCTCTAAAGGGAGATTTTCAGTCATATAAACGCTTCTCGCGGCGTATAAAATTTAAGGCGCGTTAACTTCTATGGCTATCTCAGTGCACTGCCGGCTTCCGGACAGTGTTTTCTAGTTACAGATAACACTGTCCATCATCGAACAGTGAGCTGCAGAGGAGTCTCCTAGGAAGAGAAATTCTAAAGGCAGCATAACTGAACTCGAATCCGGGATCTCCGTGTTGCTAGTTCAGCGTGCTACCACTCAGCTAATCCCTTCCCTTTCTAAAATATTAAACTGAATTAAAAGCATTGCTAAAATACTAAAATTTTTGTAGAAAATCGATTAACCAGAAATGCAACTATATACAATTCAAAGTTTAAAGAAAGTTTGTCCAAAACAAATTGTGATAATTGCGTTTGAGTGTTTCATACCGGATTTTTTTTTTTTTTAATTTATGATAAAATCAAATCTTTAGAACCGAGACCAAATTGTACGCATATTACACTTATTCTCTGTTTCAAGGCTAGAAATATAGGTACTAACAGGAGCTGCTAGTACAGGTGTTAATTTTAATGATATTCCCAATTAAAAAATGTTAAAAAAATAATCTATTGTGCACCACATTCATGACATCCTTCTGCCCTAATTCCTAAATCCCACCAGAAATATATGTTGAACTCATTAGTAACATATTCACCATCTACAATAATTATTGCTTTGCAGATAATGAAGATGTAGAGTTTGTGGTTCACAAACCACCGCTTCCCTAGGTATTGTTTTAAAATAGACGTTCAGAAATGGATATTTACTTTTGAATTTCTCTAAATATTTATTATTTTAGTTGGTATATTCTTTAGATTACTAACATTTAAAGAAAAATTAATTGTTTTTCTTATTATCATAAACAAGTATGTGTATTTTCAATCATGAAATCGGTCAAATGTAGTCAATATTGACTAACCCGTTAGCTTTTATCATGAAATACTAGGCAACAAGTCCTCATCTCTCCAACCCTCGACTCGGCACCTCACTTTTTTTTTTTTTTTGAGATAATATTCACTTAGTTCTGTCAGCTTAGGAGCCAACCATATCAAAATTAAAGATGGGAAAGGCAGCAGGTCATGATGAGATAACTCTAGAAATTATCAAATGCTAGGGACGTGAAGGAAATAAGGTTATATGCAGTACCTACTCGACTTAGTTTCGGTGCAAAAGAGAACTCTGAGAGATTGGGAAAGAGCCGTAATTGTTCCAATTTTTAAAAAGAGGGATAATAGAGAGTGCAGGAATTTTTATTTCTATGACATTAAAACAGGTGAAATATATTCTATGACATTAGAAACAAGAATTAGAAAAATAGTCGAAGACAAGATAGAATAGGAACAGAGTAGTTTTTCAACCAGCGAAGCAATCAAGGCCTCATAATCACGATGAAAAAAGAAGAGTTATCCGGTATCACGGATTTAACACAAGTATTCGATAGAATTTTAAAAAGCGATATCACAAGAGCTCTAACAGAAAGAAGTTGTAGAAAGCTTATATAAAAACGCAATTAATGTTGTCAGTTTTGCGAATAACAAACACTACTACGAAGAATTTATAACAACAAAAAGGATTTGCCAAGGTTGGGGTCTAAGTCCCTTACTATTTATAGTTTTAGTATAGGACATAGCCACACGTAAAGCAAAAGAAATAAACGTGAAAAAGTTCCATTAAGGATATTCGAATTTGAGACTGATGAACCAATCATTGTAGTAGCATTTTTGAATATGTGGATGGTTCGCAATGCTGGATAACATTTGGTATTTTATTTGTCGTAGCATGCATATTTATTTTGTTTATGACCGGTTTCGGATTTTCATCCATCGTCAGAGCAAATTCGCCAAATTCACCAAGTTCGATGGATGAAAATCCGAAACCGGTCAGGTACAAAATAAATATGCATGCTACGACGATTAAAATACCAAATTCTAGTATTTGTCGACGATTTGGTGATTCTGGCGAATAATGACAGCGACTTGCCATACAACACTCAATACTAGAAGAAGAGCTTCAGAAAATCAACATGAACATTAATCCAAAATTATGAAGTCAGGAAAAAATCCATCTAGAATTAGGAAAGTGATAAGAATAGACGGCGAAAGGATAGACAAATTTAGTACTTTTAAATACTTTCAGCGTATCTTAATGAATATGGTTATATGGATAATAAATTAAATGAAAGGATAGGTGCAGCGGGCAAATTATTTAACGCCGGCGAGGGGTGACTAAAGTGGCCGAGTATAGGTCATTCTACTCTTATTTCTACACGGTAATGTGTAGATCTTAGAGAGAAATGATTAAAAAAATATATATAATATTTCTAAATCATGATTATAATTCGATAAAATGGATTAGTTAAAATATATTTAATATTGATTGCTATTTAGAGCAATCTCAAGCCTGGTTTTTTTCGAAGGTTGGGTGAAAACAATAATGAATAGTTACGAAAGGTTAGATACCTTTACTTGCAATAGAAAGGAATTTCCCTTCCTTCCACTGTTCAATGGAGGGAGGAAGAATATATATATATTAGATCAAATTTGTAGCGAGGGGGATCTGTGTATAGGAAAAAACCTTCATCCAATGTTTATACGTAAGTCTATATATGAAATAATAAAACAATAATCAAGTTTTATTTTGTATCACACTCATTATATTATTTTGATTCAATTATACTAATTTTTGTATCATTATTTTCTTATTATATCTTCTCACCTAAATTCAGTGTGAACGCAGACCCTACGAGACTACTTTGGAAAGAAAGTCCCTATCTATTATTAATTAGTGATTCAAGTAATCTTAGTTAATAATTTATCAATTATCAAAATTAATTTTTGTATACCCCCAATAAATAACATTACAACACGTATGTTTCCTCGGAATCCTGGACATAAACCAGAAGCACAAAAAGAAGATCCAAGCAATAGAAATAAGTGACTTTAGAAAGATAGTGGGAAAAACGAGGAGGGACAGAGTTAAAAAAAGGATCTTGGGCAAGAAAGGCCGTGAGTAGAACAGAAGAGACTGGGACTATGATGCTATGGACATTTGTCCAGAATGAATTCGAGCCGCCTTGCGAGTGTGGCCTGTAGTACAAAGGTAAAGAGCAAAAGCGTAAAGTGAGGTCAAGAAGCACATACGAACAAGAACAAGGGGAGAAAAAGTCCTTCCTGTAATGGGATCCGAATCATTACAGATTCATAGGATCCAAAGAGCGAAGAAGCAGACATTAAATGAATCACAAGTTAGTTACTCCCCACCTAGGCCAGACTAGGAAGGAAGAGTTCGATTCAAATGAACAGAGTGACAGTAGTAGAACAGTTCAGAACAGTTTTACAACAGTTCATCCAGTCAGCAAACTATCTACTAACTTCTTATTACTCAGCTAGTCTGTCTCTTTATTATTCTCTCTTTACCCAACTTCTATTTAACTGTTAAGTCTTTGCACTTCGTGTGTTGTATTTATTATACAGTTCAGCATATCATCTAGTTTATTTCTAATATCATATCCTAAAATGCATTCTCTCTCTCTCTCTCTCTCTCACATCCATTATATTCCGAAGGCGAGATTGGAGGGTTTCAAAGAGGGGAAGCTGGAGGAATAAGGAATAAGCTACCTCGTCACACTGCCTACTAGGCAGAGAAGTATCATGATGATGATGATGTTATAATATCATCATAGTTTTGTTTGTTTTTCTTCATAAAATCGTGTCTATTTACATAAAAATAGCAAGCGACGCTAATTCATATTCTCAAATAATTTCTATATTGAATTGATAATCATTGGAAGCATGAACCATAGACTATATTGTTTTGTGTAAACATTATTTTACATTTAAACTCTACTTCAAGGAAAACTTTCTAACTACAAAATCATTAATTAAGTTAGTTTAACATAAATTAGGTCAACAAAATTATTAAAACATTACATATTTTGTGTGCAAAAAGTTGTACGAATGTAATTACTAAGTTTATCTTTTATTCCATGATGGATTTATTTTTAATGATATTAAAATTTTATTAAACTGAAACAAAAACTCGTCAATTTTTTTTTTTTATGATGATTGATTAACTATGGAGATAAAATTATTGATTAAAGATTGGGTTGTTCTTGAACTATAATTATTAACTTAAAAAGTATTAGTTTTCTTGGTCGCATTGCTTTGAAAGGCTCTTGTAATGGACGCAACTTTCTAGAGCTTCAAGTTCAATATCTCTGTTCTCAGTAGATCATTGGTCTCCAAATTTTTTTGATCGCGTACTCCTAATAATTATAGTTGTACCCTCTATATAAGATAATATATATGTATATATATTGTAGTCAAAAATCAAATTATTTATTTACCTAAACAATATCAATATACATACCTACATTTAAATCAAATTAAAAAATTTACATTTTGAATTAGACCTTAATGTGAGCAGTGTGATTTGTATTTGGGATTTTCATCCATCGACAGAGTAAATTTTTAAAGTGCCTCCAAAGAGTTCACCTCAATGCAATGTTTCTCTTACATTTGACACTTGCTGTTGGTTTATGTATGTATGTGTGGGAGGTTATAAGGTTATGTTATTATGTTGGTGTGTTTTTAATGACAAAATGGAATTATTATAAATTATGATTAGACATTAGAAAATAGTGTACTTATAGTAAATAGCATGTTTTGAAGGATACTTTAAAACTAAATTTTAATAGTATTGTTATGCCTGCAAGGGGTATCTGTTGCATGCAATTACTTGGGGAGAAGCGACCCCACGGGTTACCACAGCTCAGTACACCATGCAGTTCGTTAGAACAGGACACAGTACATTTAAACTACATGTACTCTACGCTTTACAGTCAAGGACAAGCACAGTACACAAACAAGGTCTCCATCCCTATTTAATTGGGCGAAAGCCAAGGAAGAAGGAAAGGATTAGCTCAGTGGTAGCGCGCTGAACTAGCTACGCGGAGGTCCCGGGTTCGAATCCAGCAGGCTGCCCTTAGATTTTTTTCTTCCTAGGAGCGTCTACAACTCACTGTCCGGTGATGGGCAGTGTTGTCTTAGCTAGAGAACGCTGCTTGGTGGCCGGCTGTGCATTGGAGAAGGCTCCGGCGGGCACAATAGTATTTCATGTCGCAGTGCAATAATCCCCTACAACAATCTACAATCTACTATAGACATTTTTATTAGGGGGGGCGGGGAGGTAACTATAAAAAATTTCAGAAGTATACTGTATTAATAAGAGTAGATAAAGTTTAAAGAAACGCATTGCAAAGTTAAGGGTAGTCCAAAGGCTTGTGATTGTCGAAAAAATCTGGCTTAATGCCCTCTGTTAATGCAATTCGAAGAACTGGTTCTAACTCTAATTTATTTCTGTATTTAATTTTAATTGTTGTCATTGCAGAAAACGCTACTTCACACAAGTATGTAGAACCAAATGGTAAGACTGCATTCGTTGTTGTGCTTACTAAATCTGGATATTCAATTTTCAATTCAATGCACCAATTTATGCAGAGATTTTTCTATAAATTCGGATTGTAACTATGTTCTTTCTCACATGTCGCAGAATGGCTAAATAGTTAAAGACATGATGTCGGGGAAAAAAATCTTTTGAGTTGTTTTTGGGGTTCTTGAATAAACATACGGACGACATGGAATTTGGAAAAAGAATGTTGTGAGTTTAAATAAATCTCTTGAAATAAAACTTTTCAAATAAATTAGAAAAATGTGCAAATAAAAAATCTACATTTATGGAATAAATTACTCATACTTTTTTTTTTTGTCAGAAAAATTTGCTAAATTTCCTGCTACCTGCAATTCGAATTTCCTTGTGCGCAAGTGATCATAAAGCCTACTTCTTCGGGAGGATGACTATAAGATTAGACTGACTGCGGATAGACAAGGCAAATATACAGTAGTATTTTGAAGGAAAACTTGGCGTATCCCACTTTGAAGACCATTGAGATAACCCTGAAACGGTCATTTGAGTTTTTTGTCTGCCACTTTTCAGTTTCGTAATTTTTTTTTTTTTTTGATACGTAATCTCAACCAACTCTGTATTTATATTTGAACTAACTATAAATGGGCTTGTAAGATTTAAATATGAAAGTTTGGTGTGAAACTGGGATTAGAGACCCCATTATCATAAACAGTAATTTGGTAATCTTAATATTAATAGTTATGATCTTTAAATTAAAAGAATTTGGCGGTAATTTAGTCTGTTCAGAGGAATCTGCCCTGTGATTCATATTCCACGATGAATTTTACTTTATCTGTGCTTGTATATCTCTGTCATTGAATGTCCTATTAGGGTATTTTCTTTAATCTTTAATGTGTAAAATGTCAGGTCAAGGTGCAGTTAAAAGAATTTTTTTCATTTTCTAAATACAGCGATGGCAGTTAAGAGAAAGCATATCTCACACTATTATATTTTTCAGTCCTACATAGTCATGGAATAATAAATTGCAGTTATATCAACCGAATAGAAAGGAAAAAACTTTAGAAAGGAGAACAAAACCAAAGAAATGGCAATTTTCCTTCCTATAAAATGTTATGAGAAAAACAAAGTTGAAAATGTATTTCCTTTTATTTGTATTTTTTTTTTTCAATCTTAGTGTTTATAAAATATAAGTTCTTTCAAACTTGAAATTTCAATTTCAATTCGTTATTGCTTTTAAGATACAACTTTTAGAAGGACTTGAGTATTACATTATACACAATTACAGTATTACAATTCTATATATAAGAAAAAAAATATATGAGAAAATAAAAAAAAAATAATAAAAATTTAAATTTATTAAGCCATAATACTTTATTCTCTTTTCATGATTTTAAATGAATTATTTAAGTTGCAAAAAATTCTATAAGAGATATAATATTTCAAAAAATGAAATGTTCATTAAGTGCAGTTCAAACTAAACCCTCCCTCCCTATATTGACATAAAATTCGTAAAACTTTTTCGTGTATATTCGAAGAGTAATAGAAATTTGGTGGGCAAATATTGCACATTTCGACGAATGTTTAAAAAGGATGTGTTGAATAATTAATGTTAAATGTAAAAATTAAGGAACTGATATTCAAAGGAAAAAAAAATGTTTGACACAACATTCAAGTAAAAAAGAAGGTCAACACTTAATTATTATCATACAAATTATAAATAAATAGTAAACTGTTCTCATCAAAATATACGCACACAAAAAACAATCTTAATGGAAGTTCAACTTAAACTCTAAACTAAAAAGGAAAAAAAAAAACTATTACCACCATTGTGATAATGCTAATCGAAAAAAATAAAAAAATCGATATTTCACAATATTTATATATCGTTCACTAAATTCTCAACAGGATGTCCGCTCAAAATCGACAAATAACGTTAATAAAACTTGCAGAAGAACTAATGGCTCACCATTCTCACTCTTTGCAAACCCACATTTAGCTTGCTCGTTTGGAAGACGGATGACTGGAAGAAATTTAAAGCTAAACGCCAAGCTAAACTGTTCTGCCAAGGATGATGTAGCACTAACATGTGATACAATCAATTTTTTTTTTTTTTTTTTTTTTTTTTTTTTTTTTTTTTTTTTTAAAATAAAAAAAAAGGACCTAGAGAATTTTAGACTATTCTGATAAATTTCTAGTAAGTAAGAAGAAATATTGTAATCGTGTCAAATTTTCGATTTCGATTTTAAAACGGAAATACACATTTTAAGATCTCCTGAGTCTAGAAAAATGGTTTTTAGAGAAATGAGAATGCTTGTGTGTGTGTGTATGTATATATGTGAACAGCACAGCTCAAAAATCGAAAAATGATAAAATATAGTTAAAATGTAGGCAAAAAGAATCAGACATGTGTAATGTATGCAAAGAAAAAGAGTATCCGGAACATGTGATTATGATATTGCAGGCAGAGAAAAATTTTACTGCATAAAGACTATTATAAAATACTACTTCAATTTTTTAAAAAGTTTTAAAAAATATAAACCAAACATATAAACTTAATAATTAAATACACTTTTAGACATAAAAATTTAACTATAGACATAAATAATAATTGGACTTTAGACATAAAAATACATTTTTAATTTGATGATACACTTCAGAACCAAATAAAACATAAAGTAATGGCAGAATAGCCGCAATGCTAATGCCAAAAAAAAAAAAAAAGTTAAAATGGCGCCGCAAGCGCCATCTCGCGAAGATCGAAAAGTTATTATCCCATCCCCATAAAATAATAATTAAAAAAAAAAAAAGAAAGATAAATAATATAACTTAAAAAGTTAAAACAGTTACCTTGGAAACCTACGTTTGCTTTTAACTGGACAACATTCAATAACTACTTGAAATTATTCTTAAAAATAATTTGTTACTAGACAAAAATAAATATTACAATCAAATGAATAAATAAAAATATATTTGTATTTTAATAAAATAAATAAATGAAGATTTTAAGAACAATGTTTGGAAGAAACAGAATAAATAGATGTAGTGGAAGGACAAAATCGAAAATAATAGTTTAAAGTTTCTGAATATTTTATAGTATCCAAAATTGTATTTTTGTTAATATTTTATAATTATTTTAGTGCTGTGAATTTACCTTCAAAAAGTGTGTATTTTAGAACCAGGTATATTAAATCTGGTCATTGCTATTAAGAAAACAAAGGCATTAAATCCCGTTAGGGTAACTCCTTTGTATAAGAGAATTCCCCCGCGAGAGAGAGAGCAATTCCAAAGAATAGAGTCCATTATTAACTTTAAAAGAGTAGAGAGTCTAAACTCAACCTTCAAACAGGACGCTTCAGGAATCGCCCTCTTCAAATCAGTGCCAGTTATAAGTTAAAGCATAAGAGTTTAGCATTTAATCTAAATTAATTAATTAATTAATTTATACTTAATCGCTGTGATATTATAAAGCTATTTAAATTCAGTTAGAAAATACATATATTTTGTAATCAGTGGTGCTTTCTTGATTATATTCTTGCATTCTATCTCTAACAAACACAAGCCCTTTTCGCTAAAACGCTCACGCCACAACCAACCTGACACATCCACACCAAAACATTACATTGGTGCCAGCTGTTTGGGATATTTTCAACGAGAATCCACAAATTTACAAGTACGTAAAAATTTCAATTTCATAATTAAACAAATTATCCATCAGATAATTTGATTGTTTTTTTAAATTACTTTCTCAGCGGAAATATCTTCAATATTTCCCATTATTGAATTTTCTAGTGAATTTCATTTTTAAATTTTTGTAATTGTACCACTTGTACCTCAATCCCTTTCGAATTTTGAATTTATGAGTGTACTTAATAGATCCCAAATTATAAAGATATTAAGTGATAATAACCTTTCTGTTGGAGGCAATTTACTCCAATTACGTAGACGTCTTGAAAAATATAATCTTTCCCCAAGCAATTCGTTCACTGACAAAATGTATAAGATTAATGGACAAGACATGGGCATCGACGCTGCTGTAGAGTATTTGCTTGCTCAGCAACAATTAGCAAATCCTCCCACCCCCAGCAATCAACCAGCTAGTTCTTTAAGAAATTTGCAATTGATAAACAGCTTACCTACCTTCGATGGCGAAAATTCAGCGAAGGTGACAGATTTCCTAGACCAAATTAGCCATTGTGCTAGCCTTTCTGGCTGGGACGACCCTGCTAAATTAGAAATATTAGCACTTAGGCTCTCAGGTTCTGCAAAAATATTTTACGACACCCAGAAGGCCGAATTACAACGCCAGAGTACAAATATAACGTATCCTCTAATTTCTGAGCGACTTCTAGCCGATTTCGTAAGGAGAAAACACCCCTAGTCCTCTTACAACAGATGACTAATATTCAGTCCTTGCCCACTGAGTCTCCTGAAACATTCGCGGATAGGATTAGACATATCCAATCCGCCATTCATTTAAAAGCTCAAGCCAACCCACTCGAGGCCTTACAAACAATAATGTAGTGGAAGGACAAAATCGAAAATAATAGTTTAAAGTTTCTGAATATTTTATAGTATCCAAAATTGTATTTTTGTTAATATTTTATAATTATTTTAGTGCTGTGAATTTACCTTCAAAAAGTGTGTATTTTAGAACCAGGTATATTAAATCTGGTCATTGCTATTAAGAAAACAAAGGCATTAAATCCCGTTAGGGTAACTCCTTTGTATAAGAGAATTCCCCCGCGAGAGAGAGAGCAATTCCAAAGAATAGAGTCCAAACTCTGCCTTCAAACAGGACGCTTCAGGAATCGCCCTCTTCAAATCCAATTATAAGTTAAAACATAAGAGTTTAGCATTCAATCTAGATTAATTAATTGATTTATACTTAATCGCTGTGATATTATAAAGCTATTTAAATTCAGTCAGAAAATATATTTATTTTATAATCAGTGGTGCCTTATTTCAAACAAACACAAGCCCTTTTCGCTAAAACGCTCACGCCACAAGCAACCTATACACAAACATCACCAATCACATTACATAGAGAATTGAAAATATACGCACGTGGAGTTGAGCGACGGCAAACATTTCCGGATTAAGTTGGATAGGGAAGGTGAAGTAGTTTGGCTAGACGATAGCAATGGTAAGAGAACTGTACATGTAGGAACGGAAGGAAAAAAAGTTGGAGAGACTACGCTGACCGATTATTAGATGATTTATACATTGAGGAAATTCAAGAATCAGTCAAGATGATGTTTGCTGGAATGGCAGAAATTTGTTCAGGAAAAAGAATTATTATTTAATATTTATAAGTCATTCTCAAATTCTGCCATTCATATAAATTCCATGAAAACTATGAATATATTATAAAAACAAAATTTAATTTAAGTCCTACTATTAAATTTCTACTAAGGAAATACTTGAATCAGGCAAGCGAATACTTCATTTTTTTTATTTATTTTTTTTAAATCTGGTGTGAAACACTCACACGACTTCCTCTTACTGCACAGTTACACCTTTTTAAGTAATAAATTTTTCTTTATACTTATAATTATTTAGTGCATGTTTGTTTGTCTTCAGTTTCAGTAAAGGGAACAGTAACATTATGCTTTCCTCTGAAGTACCCACTTCACTATAATCTATGGTTTTACCACCTACATAATATAAACAGACATTAGAAATATTATAGGAATTCCAAATTTGAAGGAAATCGGTTGACCGGAAGTGCTCTTTACAAAGTAGGTTTGGGGGGGGGATTTTCCCGACTTTATTTTTTGTTTTTTTTTTGTTCTTATTTAAGGCGCCTCAAAAATCTGTGATCATTTGCGCTTGGAGCCTTCTCAGTCCACTGCCGGCCTCCGTATAGTGTTCTCTCGTTACAGACAACACTGCCCATCACCGAACAGTGAGCTGCAGAGGCTTCTAGGAAGAGAAAATCTAAGGGTAGTGTAATGCGAATGCTGTGGATGTGTTGTATGTTTGTAGTTGGTAGTTTGTGGCGTGAGCGGTTTAGTAAAGTTTGAAATAAAGATAGAAGTATTAAGAAATAATCAAGAGATCACACTGTTTTAAAATAGATATGTTCCCTAAGTTCTGATGTATCTCTTAGTTGGCTGATCGGCCGGGGGTATCATAAGAAAAACACTAAAAAAAATTTTTTAAAGTGTTTTTTATTAATGGCCCGACGTTTCGACAAACATTGTTTGTCTTCTTCAGGGGCTATCTTGTAAATACAGAATTTGTGTGCTCTATTACATGTTCAATTATGACTGTCAGAGCACACATGTACATGTAATAGAGCACACATGAACATGTAATAGAGCACACAAATTCTGTATTTACAAGATAGCCCCTGAAGAAGACAAACAATGTTTGTCGAAACGTCGGGCCATTAATAAAAAACACTTTAAAAAAAATTTTTTAGTGTTTTTCTTATGATACCCCCGGCCGATCAGCCAACTAAGAGATACATCAGATCATTTCTAACGGCCAACAACTTCTACAATTGGATATTCCCTAAGTTAATTTAAATACTATGCAATATCACAATAATATGTTTATAAGTATACTGAAGCTGGCTAGATTGATTTTACTTAAATTGGCACCAATGTCAACTGGTAGAATGTCTGATTCAGACTGTCTTGAAAGAATGCCTTATAATTGTTCGTTCAAATATTCCTCTGTGAGAAGAAGGGGGTATTCAATGCTAACCAAGTTCTATGAACTCTAAAAGACAATGGTGGTCTTCTACATGAATAGTCCCTTTTGCCAGCGAATGTTACATTTTTCTTGATATTACAAATAAAATATTTTTCTATATTTCTGGCATTCATGACAGTAGCACGGCTGGATTCGAACCCGACCACTTTGAAACGATTTTTAAAAAAAAAACTTGGAATGCCTGCTACATATGTAAATAGAAAGGTATCATTTTTATTTGAAATATTTTTCCCAAAAAAGTGATTTTAGAGGGGTTATGGGGGGGGGGTTCTGACAGTTAGTTGAAATTTAAACTGATGCTATGTGGTGTTAAGCAGAAGGCGCCCACTTTTGTGCACTCAGATATATATGTATAAACCCTATCACCTTTTTTTCTTTTATGGCCAGCCCAACTTAAGTTTGTAAACTTTGTATTTTAGATTTTTTTAGAACTTTAGATTTTAGAACTTTTTATTTTTATTTAAGTGAAGTAAACCAAAAACATTTACTTGAGGAATAGCAACCCCATGGATTACCACAGCTCACTACTCCATGCACTTCGCCAGATCAGTACACAATACACTTGAATTACATACACTCGATTCTTTACAGACAAGGACAAACACAATACACAAATTAATTTGTAGATTAGCTCAGCGGTAGCGCGCTGGGCTAGCAATGCGGAGATGCCGGATTCGTATCCAGCCGTGCTCCCTTTAGATTTGCTCTTCCTAGGAGCCTCTACAGCTCACTGTCCGGTGATAGGCAGTGTGTTGCAAGAGAACAAACACTTTCCGGAGGCCGACAATGCACTGAGAAGGCTCCGGACGTAAATAACTATATATATATTGTGATGCGCCTTAAAAAAAAAAAACATCAATTATCCTGAGAAAAATGTCTCTCATAAAAATTTGGAAAGTGAGAAAAACAAACGAAAAGTTATAGAAATTAGAAATTTATTCTAATTTAAGATACTGTGTAATTAAATTGTATTTGATAAGAACGAATAAATTGTAGTAAAATATATTCAGATTAAGAGAACCAATTAAATTTGTGTCTGACACAAATGGAAGAAGAAGTATTGGCTATATAGGAAATGGAAATCTAATCAATGAGTGGGTCGTATTAAAGAAGAAACCTTATTTATTTTGGTAAGCCACAATTTCACGGCATGCAGCCAACAAATAAAATATCATTATAGCTAATACTTTCGAGACTTTTCTCAATAGTCCAAGATATCTGTGAATATTGTACATACATAGTAAATATAAAACAAATAGCCTTTCCTAAAATAGTATTTCGTCTTTATTCCAATTCCATCAATAAATTTACAAATAAATTGATTTATTAAATTTTTAAATTAAGACCTAATTTTTAATTAGGATCTAATCTGTGTAAATTATATTAATAAATTTCGACAATAATTTTTATATAGCTCGAACATTTTATTATGTAATATTTTCCATAATTTGATTTTATTATTTTATTTATTTATTTATTTATTTATTTAGTCGGAGAGAAAATAGTTTTACGTCTCTGATCCTGCAGGTAACCATTACTTAATTAAATGTATAAGCTTATAAAAATGCATTAAAGGCAAAAAAATATATACATATATAAAAATGAGATATAAATTTTGAAAATCTCTAACTACCCCTGTGAATTCTCCTCAATAACTTACTGACTGACTAAGGCAATATATAATGTCCATATTTAATATTATTCTCACAAAAATCTTACGTAGTGAATGAGAACCTCGCCGAGGTATCTATAACTGGGCAAGAGAAATTAATGTTATACAAACAGATCAAACATCTGGGATTTTATTCGTTCATGGAGTGCATAATTATGTTTGTCCCTGACCCGTTTAGGATTCTCATCCACTGTCAGACAAAGTAAGGCTATCAAGCTCGTATAGAGCAGGAGTAATGGTTAACCTTTTATATTTCATAAGGCAAGTTTTTCATTTTTCAATTAAGATGCACCATCCAAAGGTAACTCATTTTCAGCCCGTTTAAAATATGGTAATATGGATATATTTAACGCCTCGCCACCGCTATAGTGATATAAGAGGAACAGACTAAGAAGAAGAAGGATATATTTAACAGTTATATATAAAATGATTTATATTTTCTTGTAATTTATATTATCGTACATCACAAACTTTACCGAGAAGCTACAAACATTCAAATTGCCTCCCTATTCGACATTGACTCCATTTTTACATTGCAAATTGCTTGAGACAAATAATTAATATTTAATTGGTTTGAGTCTAAATTACTTAAGTTTCGTAAATGTACTATTGCAACATCAAGGAGTGAGCAAAAGTGTAATTTTCTCTGTTTGTTACAGGAGTTATTGTAATAGTTTTTTTTGGTATAAAAAAGTTTGTTACATTGTATTCCCCACTTCCTACAACAAGCTGATAGCTTAAATGTATGTACCCCTAATAAAATAAAATAAATAAAAAAATTATTTATTACATATATGCTAATATAGACACTTTTAGCAGTTTTAAACAAAAACGGATTTCATATAAAGACTCAAACCCTACAATCCAAAATACTCCGTCGTATAACAATGAATGCTCTGTTTTACGTTTCTAACCTAACAATACATAACGATCTCTAGATTCCATTTATAAGTGACCTGGCCCAAATACGATACCGCAGATTTCACACCCGTCTCTCAAATCATCACAATCCATTAATTCACCAACTTTCCTCAGCAGCCATTCCAGATAACCATTCCTCGACGGCTGAGGCGGCAGTGGCCTCGTGATCTCTTATAAGTGCGCAGCGAAATAGGGTGATTTTTCCATTCCCGTTATAGTGAGTCATCTCATTTACTTGTTGTTGCTGGTTACGCAAGCGTACCAACAGTTGTAAATTTTCCAATAAATGGAAAAAAAAAAATATAAAGACAAGTTATAAACAATTATTTAATGAGATTTTAGAAATTATTTAGCTTATGCTGAGCTTGTACTCGTATTGTTTGGAGGGTGAATCAGTTAGCAGTTTTTTTTTCAAATTTGAATCACTTGTTCATCGTATTTCGTTCTTAATCATTTTCATGGTTGAAAATGCTTGTTCGCATCTGTATGTTGTTCCCAAAAAAAAAAACGACAGATATAACTCTCAGCGAACCTTATAAATTCAAATGGCAACGATCGCCAGAAATTAATTGCAGCAGAAGCATCTGGTAGAAGAATTGGTTTCAATTTCAAAATATTATGTAGGTTTCTTCAACCTGCGTTCGAAGCGGTGCTGCCCGAAGATTTTTTTTTCTTCTTAGGAGCCTCTACAGCTCACTAGTCGCTAATGGATAGTGTGGTCTATAGCGAGAGGACACTGTCCGGAGGCCGGCAGTGTACTGAGAATGCTCCGCACGCCAGGCATATTTATGCGTCTTAAATTTAAAAAAAAAAATGCACACTTTTGTAAAATTTGTACCCGGACGGATTAATATCTACCAGATCTTATTCTAGAAATTTTTAAAAGAAGAAAATTTTTGATGTACCACAGAGATTAGCAAGATATAAGAAAGTGTAGTTATATGCACATAAGCCTATCAAAATCATTTGAGGGTTTTTTTTTTCGGAAAAATAAATTATATCAGAGTTCTGGGTTCTTAAATGCTGCTCCAGTAAAATAATCTATTCTAACGTTATATAGAATTAAGGGAAAACAACGTTGAGAGTGTGAAAAACTGAATTGCTCTGTGCAAGTTTGCGTTATCACACCGTGACAAACGCATCCTGAAGATGGGCGAACGTGATGACCTCAAAATGAAGCAGGCTACCACGGAAAATGTCTCTGATGCTTTCCAGCTCTGCGGGACCAACCACCACGAGAACTTTAGGTATACATACTTGCGTGGATGGCGTATGTGAATGTTGTGTGAAAGGGTGAAATAAGAGTGGAATGCATAATCATAAAAAACTTAATTATAAAAAACCATATTTAGGTATACATGCGTGCATGGATGCCGTATATGAATGTTGTGAAAAAAGTGAAATATTGACTGGAATGCATAATTATAGAAAACTTAATTATAAAAATCGCTTAATTTTAAATTATGTTAGTTTAAATTGTTATTTAATTTATTTTTATATATTTTATATTTTATTTTGACTAGTTCATTGAAAAGTAAATCTCTCTCCAACAACAGAGTTTAAAAATTAGACCCCCACGTGTTGTTTCCAATGTAAGGAAAAGTTGCCCTTTAACAATCCATACACGTGTTTTCCCACCCAGCTGAACATACCCCTTGACCTTGAAGAGTTTAGTTTTAAATACAGTTAAAAACACCAGTCAGTGTGTAAAACTGAATGTGGTCTGTGCAAGTGTGTCGTCACGCTGTCTGAAAATCGTATCCTGAAGATGGGCGAACGCCCGAAACCGATTGATGACTACAAAAAGAAGCAGGCTATCATGGAAATGTCTCTGATGAATACAACGTTAATAAATACCCCAATTCTGAAGAAAATTCCAAGTTGAAAAGGTAATAAAAAGAAGTCACTTTGACTATTTCACAGTCGAGTTTTTATAAATTAAAATATTTAGCCTGGTTAATTAATTTCAATTTAATGAGTTTTTAACATATATAACTTTAATTTAATTTAAATATAACTTATTTTTAGTCAACCAATATTACATTATTTTGCAAAAAGATTCAAATCATTTATTTCTGCTTAAAAGATTATTGAAGTTTGTCAAAATTGTGAAGACTGACATGCTTGCTTACTCCTCGGGTCACTAATTCCAGGATTCTGATTTACAGGAATAGAAGTGAAAATCCTCTTTATGAACATGGAAACTTTTAGCTAAATACAATATATCTCTCTTTAACTTCACTTCCAGTTAGCAAGAGTGAGGTTCTTTCAAAGTTGGTGAAAAGAAGCACAGATTTTAGTTTCACTTGCTATTGAGAAATCACTTTTAGAAGTATCGTAGGACTTTAAAACATCATGGAAAATTCCCAGAAACTAAAATCCCAGCTTCTAAATTACAAAAAGTCCATTCAATTAATCAGCACTACCAAAGTATGAGCTATAACTTTAAATAAAGTTACTTTATTATCATTAATTAATTTTATGAATCTTTAATGTGGTGAAGAAAGATAAGAAAAAATATAGAAATCACGAGTTATAGAATTCATTATAGTTTTTTTTTTATATATTATTTTCATTTAATGAAGTTTCTTTTAACCTAACCTAACCTACTACAAGTTTGAATACCATCACTAAAAGAACATTCCCTTATGTTCTTCACGCTGCGGTTTTTGTTCATAGAAGAGGTTGTTTGAATCCTAAGTAAAAGAAAAGAGAAAACCAGCTGTTTCTCTCTGTCCAACATAAATAGAATCTTATTAACCAAGTATTTTATCGTTTTATCACAGATACAACTTTTTTTGGCAGCTTCAATAAAATTATTTAATTTTAATAATAGCAGCCACTGAAAGTGTTTTTATTTATTTAATATGTATTATTACATAAATAAACTTTTGACAGCTTGCAGATCACTAATTCGTCGTATATTGAACAATTTTATAATCAAAATTCAAATAATTTTGAATTTATTTCAATAATGTCATTTTTAAGATTCCTATAAAAAAAATAGAAACATTCACCCTGAAACATGATGAATTACGCGAGACCTGGTTAACTTTTATTGGGAAAATAAATTTGACTACAGTTTTAAAAAATAAATATTGGAAAATTTAACCGAAACAAAATTCATTTTATTTTATTAATAAATATTCAAAAATACACACAATTGGAATATGAAAACATACACAGAATCCAAATCAATTTTTTTTTGGACGGAAAGAAGTATGAGAAAAAATTTGAAACTATGTAAATTTGAAACAAATGAATTAAGTAATAATTATCAGAAAAGTATGCATATCCACATGGGCGTCACTTATAAGAGAGCAAGGCCAAAGACTGAACATCATTGCATGACAGTTCAATATGTTTTAATATTTCTTTAAAAATAATTACAGCCTTAAAATAGTCATCATCACTGTGGAAATTCCAAATCCCCGTACACCTTGTGTACATCCCACAAAAAAGACAGCTACATTCAATTAGCCTTACGACTGGAGACTGTGCAGTATTATCTGGAAAAGGGATGGCTAGAAAAGCGAAGAGTTGTGCCGGTATTGATGCCATTCAACAAGAGACTAGAGGGACTAGGAAATGCAGTTGTAATGTGATAACAAGAAGAAGTGATAACAGAAATATATAATTTTTAATTATAAAAATTATAACGAGTGGTGCCAGCCAGTCACGGTCAGTGCACGGTCAAAGGACCGCCCGCCAAAGACACACCGCTTTCACAAGGGTCAACAAATCACTCAAAAGACCGATTACCTGGCTAGAGTCCTTTGATAACTACCATCACCTGTCGCCACACCTGTTCACCGACGTATTCAAGACCTACGGTCAACACACGGCAATAAACAAACACTCAAAGCCGACCACCTGGCTACAGTCCTTTGATAACCACCAACACCTGTTCAAGACCAAGGGTCAACATACGGCAAGAGATGTTTGAGTGTGACCCGTAATTACAAGACTTGTCAATGTGTGGGGATGGCTATATAAGGCATCTCTACAGGAAGTTAGAGGATTATTCTTCATTATTTCATCAGCGTAACATCAAGATTCTATCAGTGACATAATTCTTACATTGGAACGCGTCCCTATCTAAGTATTTAAACATATTATATTATTTATCCATTATTATAGTTGGTGCATTCTAGTTACACTTTAAATCATTTTAAATTAATTGTAGTTTATCTTTTCAAACGTTTAAATTATTGTTAAAATATACATATATCTATTTTCGTAAATTCGTAATTCATATTCCGAATAACAACTCTCTAAAATCTCTAACTAACTCCCAACTATTCATCACATCATCACACCTCTCCAAGACATCTGAACCCATTACACAGTACAGTGGCAATCAATACGTTCCATCAAGGAAATACAATAATGTGGAATGGTTGAATACTTAAATCCTTCAGAAAAACGCACTATATTTGACATTGGCTTCGGCAGAAATTCATATTTATTTATAAACTGTTTAAAAATTTAAAATTGTAATAAATTTACATAGAGTTAAAAACAGACAGCTGCCACATAAGCAATTTGTATAAATTATATGATAAACTAATAAAAGAATATAAATTAATGGAAATATTTTTGAACCAATATTCTAATAAAATATTTTAACAGTTCTTACAGTGAGAAAATAATTTAATTGTTTATTTATATTTTTAAATTAAAAATGAAATAAAGCCTTAAAATTGATTATAAGGGATTATTTTAAAATCCATCTGTAAATATGAGATTTATTTTCACAAAAGTTAAATCACTGAGGAGTTTGTTTTCTTTTTTCTATAAAATTAATAACCACGGAAATTAATAATCTGATTTCAATATTCAAAGAAATGAAAAGAAAAAGATAAACAGCGAAGTATTGGTAAAAGAAACGTTCTTTTAGAGATTACAAACGTCGAATGAAGCAATGAGAAAGATGATTAAAGGGAATATCTTTAATATCTCCCACACGAGGGGAAGAAGGTTGGTTGGCTAGCGGGCTACCTTCCTTATAGTGTTATGTCCTATTAAAAAACTTATGTTCAATATAAATTATTGCATTTTTACCTTCTCTTACTCCTAAGTAAGTGGAAGTATTGTAATCTTGTCAAATTTACGATATAGAGTTTTTAACGGAAATATCCGTCTTGAGGTCCCCTGAGTCCAAAAAAGTGTTTTTTAGCAAATGGCGTGTGTATGTGAACAGCATCGCTCAAAAACGAAAAACCGTAGAAAGTTGAAACTTGATATTCCGTTTAGGTATCATCATGGGATCTGATTGCACGTTATCTGTCAAAATTCCCTCAACCGGAAGTACTACTTTACTAATTTTTTTTTTTTATACTTTTTTGCGTTTTTCTCAAAAATGGCTCCAACGATTTTCTTCAAACTTTATATCAACTACACATACAAAGCGCTACAACTTTTATTTCAAATATTTTTCCGGGATAATTCATTTAAGGACACTTTTGGAGGAGGGGTGGGGTTAGGTTTCCCTCTCAGTGCTATTTCAGTTTATTAGACAAATCTGTCATTTAAATAATGTTAATTATAATTGAATATGTTTTGGTGTTCGTTACGACCGCTGTATTCAATGTTGTAAATTGGATGTTGAGGTTCGGTTTAAATGTGCTATGTATATCATACTTTTTATTTAGTTTATTTTGAAAATATTTATTTTAAGTTAATATTTTATGCTGTTTCTATTTTTTCTGATTTGTATTAAAACCTTTGAACAGACCCTGAAGGAACGCAATAAATTTGCCGAAACGTCGGTAGAAATTTAAAAAGAGTTCTTTTGTATAACCGAACCTCAACATCCAGTTTACAACATTGAATATTTTGTTAAAATTCCGAGTTTGAAAAAATCGGATAACCGGAAGAGCGTTTACTTTAAAGCTTTACTAAATGAATTTTTTTTCACTTTTTCGCGATTTTCTTAAAAATGGTTCCGATAATTTTCTTGAAACTTCATGTATAAACTAAACATAAAAGATCTACTATTTTTATTTACATATCTCTAGGAAAATACATTTAAGGGCACTTTTAGGGGAGAGGTGGAGTTATGTTTTTTCCAAAGTGCTATCATAGTTGATTATACAATTCTTTCATCCAAACAAAATTAATTAGAAATAAATAGATGGCCAAAATTCCAAGTTTCAAGAAAATTAGTAAACCGGAAGTATGCTTTTACTGAAAGGTTTTTTCAGTTTTGGACGAATCTCATTAAATTTGGTTCACAAGCTATAAAATTTGTCAATTATAATTTTGAAAACTGGAGTAAGAGAAAGTTGTGTGAGTGTTTCACACCAGATTTGTATTGTTTTTTTTCTTGATTTGTTCACATTAAAGGGGACAGTATCCCTCACACACATGAAATTGTCCATACAGATGAAAAAATCTGGTGTGAAACACTCACACAACTTTCTCTTACTCCAGTTCTCAAAATTATAATTGACAAAATTTTATAGTTTGTGTACCAAATTTAATGAAATTCGTCGAAAACTGAAAAAACTGTTCAGTAAAAGCGTACTTCCGGTTTACTAATTTTCTTGAAACTCGGAATTTCAGCCATCTATTTATTTCTAACTAATTATGTTTGGATGATAGAATTGTATAATGAACTAGGATACCACTTTGATGAAAATCTAACCCCCCTTCCCCTAAAAGTGCTCTTAAAAGAAATTTTCCAGAGAAATGTTTTAGATAAAAGTTGTAGATCTTTGCATGTTTAGTTTATATACGAAGTTTCAAAAAATTCGTCAGAGCCATTTTTGAGAAAATTGCGAAAAATTGAATAAATCATTTAGTAAAGTGGTAAAGTAAACGCACTTCCGGTTATCCGATTGTTTCAAACTCGGAATTTCAAAAACATATTTAATTCTAATTAACATTATTTAGATGGCAGAATTGTCTAATAAACTGAAATAGCACTTTAGATGGAAACCTAACCCCACCCCTCCCCCAAAAGTGCCCTTCAATGCATTTTCCCGGAGAAATGTTACTAATAAAAGTTGTAGCTCTTTGTATGTGTGGTTGATGTTTAAAGTTTAAAGAAAATCGTCGGAGCCATTTTTGAGAAAATCGCAAAAAAGTAAAAAATCAAACTAGTAAAGTGGTACTTCCGGTTGAGGAATTTTTACAGATAACGTACAGTCAGATCCCATGGTGACCTCTAAACGGAATATCAAATTTCAACTTTCTACGATTTTTCGTTTTTGAGCTATGCTGTTCACATACATACATACACACGGACACACACACACAGACCATTTGCTAAAAACCACTTTTTTGGACTCAGGGGACCTCAAAACGGATATTTCAGGTGAAAACTCGATATCGAAAATCTGACACGATTACAATACTTCCTCTTACTAGGAGTAAGAGAAAGTAAAACCGGTGTGAATATATTATCATTCAATACTTCTTCTATAAATACTTACATAAATAAATAAATATTAACACTAATTAATAAGTCTGATTTTCCTTTGTATGAAGAAAAATCTTCTGCTCACTCTCAAAAGAGGTTTTTTTTTAAACTTACACTTTTCCAACATAGAATTCGCATCCTCTTTAACCAACATTCAACCACAGTTCTCGCACCGTCACTCTGCCAGTCAGTCTGTCACTCTCTTTTCCCGCTACCATACTCTCACTCTAAGTAATACAGTGTAAAGTCCTTGTTGTGCTTATTTTCTCATACATATATAAACAGTGGTTTAGTGAGTCTAACTTATCACAACCTAAGTATCTCTTATGTCCAAACCTCCCGCCTCCCCCCTATCATCCGCTACAATAGCATTAATTACCAATGATGTCCTCAGTAATTAAGGACTATATACAGTGCAGAGTAATTTTTAATTAAATAAATTTATTATCCAAATCCGACTAGCTTTCAAGTGATTATTTATAGAAGATAAAAATTTATAATATTCACGCACAAAGTAATTGCTTATAAGCATGAAAAAGAATCAGAAATGATAAGAGTTTCAAGCTTGCTACTGACCTGATCTCAGTAACATCAGAAAACCATATTTTGTAATGTATTAAATAAATGTTGCCAAACTACTTCCGTAGTAATAGTACTATTATTCCATTCAATGTATGAATATATGTACATACATGTGTGTGTTTTCTATTATACTGGCCCAAGGTATAATAGACGGGCTAGTATAATACTGTTCTCTCGAGAGTGTGGATGATGGCAATGAAGTACCAATCCCAAAGGAGGCAGGCTTGTTTGACAGATAGCGGACAAATTCCCGGAGGGACGGAGAGATAGAAGAGGTAAGGAAAATAAGAACAACGAAGCTTAGAAAAGAATGTGGCTAGGTAGGTGGTTTCATTGCAAGTAGAAACGAGAAACCGTCTGACGTGAAGCTACCAGCCTCTTCTTCTTATATACAAATTCTCGAATCCCCACCAGCGTGAGAAAGTGGATTCCGAATGAGGAAGTCTGAACTGTGACCCCTACTCCACTTGCCAACTACTCCATTTCCAGCCTTATTTCAAAACAAAACAGAATACATAATAACAAGGCCAAAGACCAAAGACTTTTTCTTGGGGTCGCTTATTTATATTATTTAATCAAATAAAAACATTAAAACAAAATTCATACATTACGTCATTAAATGTGCAGGTGCCCCATTTAAACGAGCCACTTTTGAAATAACTCTTAAACTAAGAAAGATATCAAAAAAGTGAACATAACGTTTGTTGAAGTATTTGCGCTCCAGTTTATGATGGTGTTAATGTTATTTGATTTTCTTGCCGTCATACACCTGAAATCGGTGATTGAAAGTTGCGATTTCCTTTTGACCCCCCACTGCATTAAAAACTAAAAAAATGAAGAAAAATGCCATTAATTTCACTTCAATATTTCAAACCGTTGCCGAGATATTCAATCATAAACATTAAATTTTCGTTTTGTTTTTCTTTGTTTCATAAACTAAAATTATTAATTATTAATTTCTAATACATAAAGGTAGTTCAAATGCTGGCAACACTTAAAAACTTATTTTAGAACCATTAGGAACTTAAAAGTCAGGTAAAACAACATTAAAACAAAACAATATTCCAGTTTATTTACAAAAATCTATAAAAAAAATAATTCCTATTTATTCAATATGACCTCCTCGGCTTAACCGCCACAAGCGCAGTCGCTGCCCAATAGATGAAGTTACTAATCGTATCAAGTCTGCCGGAATTGCTACGCAGGTTTGGATTAAGTCTTCTCTAAGTGCTTCTGGAGTTGTTGGTTACCTGACATAAATTTTTTCTTTGAGCTATCCCCAAAGAAAAAACTCAAGAGGGGTTAAATCTGGCAATCGGGAAGGGCCAGCTTGCCGGTCCCTGTCTCCTCTATCCAACGGCTACTAAACATCTCCTCATTCACTTTTCTCCTCGCCATATCGCCAGTTTTATGCCATCTGTAACTTTTTCTTTGGGGATATCTCAAAGAAAAAATTTATGCCAGAAAACCAACAACTCCAGAAACACTTAGAGAAGACTTAATCTAAACCTGCTTAGCAATTCCGGCAGACTTGATACAATTAGCAACTTCATCTATTGGGCAGCGACTGCGCTTGTGGCGGTTAAGTCGAGGAGGTCATGTTGAATAAATACGAATTATATTTTTTATAGATTTTTGCAAATAAACTGGAATATTGTTTTGTTTTAATGATGTTTTACCTGGAGTTTTAAGTCCCTAATGGTTCTAAAATAAGTTTTAAGTGTTGTCAGCATTTGAGCTCCCTAATTTATTAGGAATTAATAAGAAAATCCGGTTTTAATTTTAGTTTATGAAACAAAGAAAAACAAAACGAAAATTTAATATTATGATTGAATATCTCGGCATAAGTTTGAAATATTGAAGTGAAATTAACGGCATTTTTCTTCATTTTTTTTTTTAGTAGTTTTCAATACAGTAGTAAAAAGTAGGGATCAAAATGAAATCGTAATTTTCAATCACCGATATCAGGTGGAAGGCGGCAATAAAATCAACACCATCATAAATTAGAGCGCAAATACTTCAACAAACAATATGTTCACTTTTTTGATATCTTTCTTCGTTTAAGAGTTATTTGCAAAAGTGGCCCGTTTAAATGGGATACCCTGTACATCATCACAAAACGTGTTTACTTTACTTTTTCAAAATATTAAAATCTATCTATTTGCTTTAATTAGAAGAAAAAAAAACAACAAAATATGTATATTACTTTGACGGTGATCAAATACATAATAATTTACCTAGTATATAACTGGCTATTTGAGTTGACTGGCTACTCTAATTATTTACACATTTCCCTTCTTCGCCAGAAGTTTGTTGATAAAACGTTCCTCTGACGTAAGTCAATACATTATAATTTATCTAGTATAGACTGCTATTTGAGTACTCTATTAATTTATATATTTAGCTACGTCTCTTTGTTTGTTGATAAAACATTTCTGTTAGCTCGAATGTATGTACAATTAGAGATATTAAAAATAATACGGGGGGGGGAGGGAGTTTTAATTGTTTGGATAAAAGAGAGAGAGAGAGACAGACAGAAAAGTAGGAGTTCATTATGAATATTCTTTGAACCAAAATTTGAAACCATCATTACTAGAGATTTATTTCATAAAACAGGAAAAGCGAATATAATATTTCAAAGTCAAATGCAGATTTCTTAAAAGAATGTCAAACGAATGTTTATATATTTCCTTTGCCAGTGTTTTTTGTTTGTGTGTGTGTTTTTTTATTTGTGATTACAATATTTCTGTTACATAATACATACTTACTCTACAAGATTGTAGTGTATAATTCTGGTTTTTGTTAATCAAACTATTCGATTGTTAGTAAAATTTACTTGAGAGCAAAATAATTTGAAAATAAAGGATTGCTTCCCGTGGAAAATGGCAATACAACAAACATTCTGACTTGTGGTTGAAACTCCTAAAGGATTATGTTTGTGTGTGTGTATGTGTATTTTGTGTACCTTTACCGACCGCAACAGTAAGCACACACTTACCCGCTTACATTCTAAATTTATAGTCAAATTAAACACATTCAAATGTTATTACTATATAATGAACATTTTTAATTAAATTATAAATAATTATGTATGGTGGATTAATTAAATCAAATAGTATTAGTTTTTCTTGCGTTTTTAATTTATGTTGATTATTGTATTTCATTTTCCAAAACTGTTGGAAACTTTAATTTTAATATTTTCAAAACAATTTATTTATTTATTAACAAGGTTATAGGTGCAACACCTTTAGCCCGGAGTTTCTACAAATGAAAAAATCTGGTGTGAAACACTCACACAACTTTCTCTTACTCCAGTACTCAAAATTATAATTGACAAATTTTATAGTTAGTGTACCAAATTTAATGAAATTCGTCGAAAAGTGAAAACACTGTCCAGTAAAACTGTCCGGTTTACTAATTTCCTTGAAACTCGGAATTTGGGTCATATATTAATTTCTAGTTATTTCAATTTGGATGACAGAATTGTATAATCAACTGTGATAGCATTTTAAAGAAAAACATAACCCCCCCCCCAAAAGTCCCCTTAAATGAATTTATCAGGGGAAAAGTTTCAAATAAAAGTTGTAGCTCTTTATATGTATAGTTAACACGCTGGTTTAAAGAAAATCGTTTTGGAGCCATTTTCGAGAAAATACCAGAAAACTGAAATTATATTTCAGTAAAAACGCACTTCCGGTTATCTTTTTTTTTTAAACTCGGAATTTCAACAACATATTTATTCTAATTAACATTATTTAGATGACAGACTTGTCTAATATACTGAAACAGCAGTTAAGATGAAAACCTAACCCCACCCCTCCCCCAGAAGTGCCCTTAAATGAATTTTCCTGGAGAAATTTTCAAATAAAAGTTGTAGCTCTTTGTATGTGTAGTTGATATAGCAAGTTTAAAGAAAATCTTCGGAGCCATTTTTGAGAAAATTGCAAAAACGTAAAAAAAACAACTAGTAAAGTGGTACTTCCGGTTGAGGAAATATTGACACAGACGCACGTCAGATCATGGTGATACCTAAAACGAATATCAAGTTTGAACTTTCTACGATTTTTCATTTTTGAGCTATGCTGTTCACATACATACACACACACACACACACACCACACACACACAACACAGACCATTCGCTAAAAACCACTTTTTTGGACTCAGGGGACCTCAAAACGGATATTTCCGGTGAAAACTCGATATCGAAAATTTGACACTATTACAATACTTCCTCTTACTAGGAGTAAGAGAAAGTAAAAAGAACTTAAAGTACACATTCCACGAATTAAAGTAATAAAGTACAAAAAATAACAGACAAGACAAAAAAAAAGTACATAATTGAGGTGATGAAAATCTAAGGAAGAAAAAACAAAAAAAAATAACCAGACCGGTACATAAACAAAAAAGAATAACCCAAATGACGTCATTCATTTATCAAAAAACTTTTAATTTTTAAAGCCTCAGAAACACAGTTTATAAACATCACAAATTTGTAATTTAGATACAATTGATAACAAAGTCTGGATACAATTGATAACGTAAAACTTGGTAAACGGGCAGTCAAATAGAAAATGGATTAAAGAATCCGGGGGCCAAATCATGGCACAGACTGCAGTTACTATTACTGACTCTCAAAAACATATTTAATTCCATTACAGTACAGAGTTGCAATTTTAAGGTTTCCTAATCTTAGCTGAAATAAAATCCTTAATAAATTAATAGAACAACTCTAATCTAAATAATTCTCTGTTAGGCCTAAGGCGCTTAAATTTCTATACTTGTGCATTAAATCTGCAAGAATCTACAAAATAATGGATATCTTCACTTAAACACATAATTTTAAATCGTAAATATTAGATTCTTGAGCTCTCGTTTAATGACCCCGTTGGTCCAAGGATCGTAAAATTTCTGCCGAACCTATAGGTGTTAAAAAGCTATTCAATTTAGATATCCAGTTATACTTACAAAAAGCACCATGTAAATGTTTTTGGTAAAGAACTTCAAAACAGATTCTGGGCTTTAAAGACAAGGTTAACCAGGAAAACAATTTATGAGGTAAATGTTAACATTTTTATTAAATTAAAATAACTACGTAAATTTTCCGCCAGGTTATTAACAAGAAGCAACAGCAAGTTTTAGACTAGGCAGTGCAGTGGAAGGACGAAATCGAAAAATAATAGTTTAAAGTTTAGAATATTTTATAGTATCCAAAATTGTATTTTTGTTAATATTTTATAATAATCTTAGTGCTGTGAATTTACCTTCAAAAAGAGTGTATTGTAGAGCCAGGTATATTAAATCTGGTCATTGCTATTAAGAAAACAAAGGCACAAAAATCCGTTAATATAATACAATGCGACTTGGCCAACTGCTTTGTTAGAGAGCATTCCTTACACAGTCTAACATTAGCTTTCAAAGAGTAAAGAGTACACAGTCAGCACTTAACCTTCAAACAACTAAGTCGCAATTCTGCTTCCAAAGCCAGAACACTTCAGGAATCGCTCAGTGCCAATGATAGATATTTGCCTTTATTCTAGATAAACGTTATTTTATTAAAATACAGTGTGATATTGTAATATACTTAAATTTACTAAGAGATAATATAATTATTTATAAAACAGTGGTGCTTTCTTAATTATTCTTAATACTTCTATCTGTTCCTCAAACATACTTACAAGCCCTTTATTATACAAGACCGCTCGTGCTACACTCACAACCAACTACACATCAATACATTACAGCAGTTTAAATTTAATTATTTTTAATTTAGTGAAGACATAATAGTTAGAACAAACTGTAATATTTTATGGCTTCTTACAAAAGATGTCGTTTTATTCATGTTTCAATACCATAGTATTATTAATTACAAATTAATTCAATAACGGCTAGAAAACTAGCAATTACTTAATAATAGGTTAATCAATAAAAAACTAAAGACATTGAAAATGTTCGCATCATTTTTTTTAAAGAATAGAGGTGAAACCTTAATTTGTAAATTAATTAGACTTACATATTACATACTGCTTAAACTTCCTACTACACATATTACTTTTATGTGAAACAATTTTCTGATAAAATTCATAATATGGATTCTGAGAGTTAAGGCTTAAAACCTCGATAATGCCTCAACAATACAATAGTTGGTTTCACTATCTAACTTAATTAAATAATTCGTAAAAATAACAACTTTAATACCAATTTGTCTAACAGAACGTTGACAATACAATAAGATTTGTAGTTGTTTTAATAAAAAAAAAAAAATCTGGTGTGAAACACTCACACAACTTTCTCTTACTCCAGTTCTCAATCCCCCTGTGGTTCCGGGGTTAGAATAGGGCCACAGTGTCTTCCGCTTGGCGTAAGAGGCGCCTAAAGGGGCAACTTTCCGTTGGCCTGTTACCTTTTCCTTCTTTTCCTTTTTCCTCTTTATTTTTATTTTTACCTTTCCTTTCCTCATCCCTATTTTCCTTTCTTTTTCCTTACCCCTCCATCCTGGCCGCAGGAATAAACGGTACTCAAAATTAAAAAAAAATGATGGAGACGAGAAAGAATAAAAACCTTACGGTGCAGGGGGGAAGGTCCCCAGTACCGGCGGCCGACAGGGGTGCGCGAGCAGGCCCCGGGGCGTCGTCAGCCAGCGACTGCAGAGCTATGGGGGTGGATCACTTGGCTCCCATAGTGCAACATGCGTCAAGTGATGCGGAAGAGGGGAGGCCCACAAATTGGGGAGTCGATCCGGTTCCTTGTGAGGAGGGAGGTTTTAGTCCTTTTAGGAGGAGCTCTAAACTAGAAAGAACGCCACCAGATACTCCGGGTACTCCTGCGCGGATTCCGGAGGAGACTAAAAGCAGGGTGGAGAAGCTGAGTGGAGCACATGAGGGAAGGGCAGGGAGTCTGCCAAACCCGGATGTGAGGGAAGTGAGGGAATCTCCGGCCGTACTGCGAGTGATGGCGGGTGGACCGTTGGGCTCACCGGAAGAAAAAGATATTGAGATAGCACGTAGTAGGGTAGAGGAGGAACTGGGGAGAATGAGAGATACCATTAGGAAAATGAAGCTTGCCGCGGCCCGTCAGCGCAATGTCAGTACTGACATTAAGGACGGCCTAGGGGAATTAGAGGAGTCTATAGAGATCGTCGAGGCCCTCAGAGGTTTCGGGAGTGGCGGTTCGGCGATTGACAAGACTGAGGGAGAAGGCGGGGGCAGCGAGGACATCGGAGCAGGAGGTAGGGCAGGTGCAAAAACAAGCACAAGCGCCGAACAAGGAGCAAATGCCGGCGCAGCCGATAGACGCACTCGATAAAAAGGGGTTGGCTGGTCCAGTCATAGGAGAGAGAGATGTTGGGAGCCAAATATTCCCTAACTCCGGTGAGTGGACTGAAGCCCAGCCCAAAAAGAGACGAAACCCAGGAGAGTGCAGAAAGAGACGCCAGAGGAGACACCCACTGGGAGAAAGCAACCATCAAGGGAAAGCGGAAAGAAGAGGAAAAGAAGCAGGAAGAGAAGGACGACGAGGCCCCGGCTGGAGGCTTTGTTAATTAAACCGGCAGAGGGGAAGTCGTATGCTGAGGTCCTCGGCGAGATACGCGACAAGGTGAAGCCGGAGGAGACAGAGACAGAAGTAAGGTGCATCCGGCAGACTAGGGCGGGGGACATCCTAGTCGAGTTGGGGAGCAGTACTAAGGACAAGGCTGCCTTTGAAACTGCCATTTGTGGTATCCTTAAGGAAAAGGCGACGGTTCGGCAGTTAGAACCCAGGGCTTCAGTAGAGATTCGAGGCCTGGATAGCCTCGCCACGGAGGGGGAGGTGGAGGAGGCAATCAGGCGACAAATTGGAGACCAAGCTGGGGACCTTAATGTCCACATAACCAAACCAAACAATAGGGGACTGAAAGCGGCCGTGGATCCGAGCGGGAAGATGCATTGGGGAAATTGGGGAAGTGCTCGAATTCACAGAGGAGGAGCTCAGAAAAGCGATCCGGACGCTCAAAAAGAAGAAAGCACCGGGACCGGATGGGATCCCGAACGAGGTGTTGCAACTTGTCGCGCGGCACAACCCTGGCTTACTGCTAGGAATGTTCAACGCGTGCCTAGGAGCCGGGGCCTTTTGCACGCGCTGGAAGGTGGCCCGTCTCGCCTTAATTGCTAAAGGGAAGGGAGACCCTGAGTTACCGTCCTCGTACCGTCCTCTGTGCATGCTGGACACAGCGGGTAAGCTGTACGAGAAGCTGCTGAGGGGAAGGCTGGCGCGGGCGGTGCTCGAGGCGGGAGACCTGTCACCGAGGCAATACGGCTTTAGAGCAGGGCGGTCGACGATCGACGCGGTGCGAGAGGTCGTGGAGGCGGTGCAGAAGGCCGAAAGGCGCAGCCGTAGGACGAGGCGACTAGTTCTACTGGTTACGCTGGACGTCCGAAATGCGTTTAACTCGGCCAGATGGGTTGACATCTTAGACGCGCTCGAGGGGACCTTCCGGATCCCTAAGTACCTGCTGAGGGTGATTGAGGACTACCTTAGGAACCGGAGCGTCATTTACCAAACCGCGGATGGGCCAAGGGTGGCGACGGTCACGTCGGGGGCTGCCCAGGGCTCGATCTTGGGCCCTGATCTATGGAATGTAGCATATGACGGTCTCTTGAGGCAGGAGATGCCGGACGAGACCGTCCTAGTGGGGTACGCGGACGACGTGGCCGCGCTACTAGCGGCTCGAGACCTGCCAGAAGCACAGCGCAAGCTGAACAGTGTAATGCGTATTGTAAACAGGTGGATGACGGACCATGGGTTGTCACTGGCGGTGGCAAAAACAGAGGTCGTAGTCCTTACGAAGCGGCGGATTCCCGCCTCGCTGCACCTCCGTGTTGGGGAGGAGGTAGTGGAGGCGAGAGGCTCTGTCAGTTACTTAGGGGTCGAGATAGATAGGAGGCTGGGCTTTGGAGAACACGTCAGGCGGGCGGCGGACAGGGCGGCGAGAACTGTCGCCTCCCTAGGCCGCCTGATGGCTAACGTGGGGGGCCCGCGGGCAAGTACGCGTAGGGTGTTGATGGGAGTGGCGCACTCCATCCTCCTCTATGGCGCCGAAGTGTGGGCGGATGCCTTGGGGAGGGAGGCCCACAGAAGAAGGCTTGCCCGGGTACAGCGGTTGGGCGCGCTGCGGATTGCCTCGGCCTACCGGACTGTGTCGGAGCCAGCAGTATTGGTGATAGCCGGGGTAATCCCAATCGCGTTGCTGGCGCGGGAGAAAAAAAGGATATATGAGAGGAGGGTGGAGGGCGCCGGGAGAGCCGCTGCGCGGGAAGAAAGGCGACGCACCCTTAGGATGTGGCAGGCGCTATGGGAGGGGGACTCGAGGGGCCGTTGGACGGCCCGACTCATTGGAGATGTGGAGAGGTGGGTCGGGAGGCCGCATGGGGAGGTGGACTTTTATGTCACTCAGCTCCTCAGCGGCCACGGATGCTTCTGGTCCTACCTCCACAGGATGAGGATCCGGGAATCGGGTGATTGCCTCTACGGATGCGGGATAAGTGATGACGCCTGCCACACCTTCTTCGGGTGTGGGAGGTGGGAGAGAGATAGGGTTGCCTTGGAAGAAAGGGTGGGTCGGCTGACCCCTGACAATGTGGTCGGGGCAATGCTGACGAGCGAGGTGACCTGGGGGCTGGTCGCGGCATTTGCCAGGGAGGTCCTCCGTCAGAAGAGGATCGACCTGGCTCGGAGCTAGGCCTATTTTTTTTTTTTTTTTTTTTTAGAACAGGAGGAGCCCCTTAATGGGCAAGTTTTAGGCCTAGTTCTGATGAAGTGCCGTGACCGGTGAATCCAGGCTAGTGCCCGGAGGAGGAGGAGGCTGACGCTTCCTCAAAAAAAAAAAAAAAAAAAAAAAAAAAAAAAAAAAAAAAAAAAAAAAAAAAAAAAAAAAAACTCCAGTTCTCAAAATTATAATTGACAAACTTCATAGTTTGTGTACCAAATTTAATGAAATTCGTTGAAAACTGAAAAAAAAAAAAAACGGTTCAGTAAAAGCGCACTTCCGGTTAACAAATTTTCTTGAAACTCGGAATTTTTGCCAACTATTTATTTCTAATAAGTTTGTTTGGGAGATAGAATTGTATATCTATTATCCAACTATGTGGGGAGAGGGTGCCCTCAAGGGGGTTGTCTCTCATCAAAGTTGTGGTGTGTCGTCATGGATGACTTTTTGGTTAGGATGAATTCATCGGGATTTTATGTGCAAGCATATGCCGATGATGGGGTTATTTTATTGTTAGGGCGGTGTTTGTCCACTATTTCGGACCTAATGCAAAGTGCCCTTAACATGGTATATTGTTGGACACAGGATAAGGGTCTTTCTATTAATCCTATTGGCGCTAATGACCATGGTAGTCGATGCGCCAAAAAAAAAAAAAAATTAATCCTATTAAGACCCAGGCAATTCTATTTACTCATAGAAGGAAGAT
The DNA here is from genome assembly GCA_011037195.1 of Triatoma infestans. Taxonomy (NCBI): domain Eukaryota; kingdom Metazoa; phylum Arthropoda; class Insecta; order Hemiptera; family Reduviidae; genus Triatoma; species Triatoma infestans. Next base: position 12,524 of record JAAEAF010003298.1, on the reverse strand, counting down.
AGTAGGTTTTACACCTCCTAGGTTGTTAGATACTTCCATACAGGTTAGCAAATCAGTGAAGTTCCTTGGAGTAGTTCTCGACAGTAAATAATTGAACTGGTCGGAACATGTTAAGACACAACATCAAAAGGCGATAATCTCCTTTTGGCAATGTCGAAGAGTTGTAGGTAAGAACTGGGGGATCACTCCCAAGATGATGTTCTGGATTTATTGCATGGTCATTAAACCTAGATTGGTATATGCGGCTTTGGTGTGGTGGCGTCGCATTGAAACACGATCCGCTAGGCAGCTGTTGGAAGAATCCAACGTTTGGCTTGTCTGGCGGTGACTGGTGCGTTTCGGACTACACCGACCGCATCTATGGAGACTTTGTTAGGGATTCCACCTCTCTTTGTGGAGGTGAAAAACCAGGCAATGAAAGCCTGTTATAGAATTAAACAGGCAGGTTTTTGGCAGGGTAAGCGATATGGACATTCTTAAGTATCGTGAGATGCTTTTAAGGATTCCCATTACAGGTTTCCCTTCTGATAGGAATTTGATGACTTTTGTCTTTGGTCATTCCTACAGGGTTAGGTTGCCTTCTAGGGAAGATTGGTTAACCCTGGGTCCGTCTGCTGTGATTCCTGAGAATTATCTTCGATGCTACACGGACGGTTCCAGGATGGATGGTAGGTCTGGGGCTGCCGTCTATTTTGAGACGGGAGATCATTTGGTAGCGCCTCTTGGTGAGTGGGCCACCGTTTTCCAGGCTGAGGTTTATGCAATTCTTTGCTGTATTTTTGATGAGAGGGTGCGTAACACTAATTTAAAAGGTGTTTGTATCTGCTCGGACAGCCAGGCTGCGTTGAAGGCGCTTAATTCATGTGTCTTCACTTCCAGATTGGTGTTGGAATGTTCTAAAAGACTGGAAGATCTTTCTTCACTGAAGGATGTGCTTCTGGTCTGGGTTCCAGGTCATATGCGAATCTTTGGGAATGAGGAGGTGGATAAGTTTGCCAAATTAGGTGCCTCTCTCCCTTTCATTGGTCCAGAGACTGCTGTTGGTGTGTCTTCTGGCGCATGTTTGTCGGGCTTTCAGACGTGGATGACCTCACAGCCCTCATCCTTATGGATGAGTGCAGTGGGTTGTCGGCAGTCTAAAATGCTCATTGGGGGCCCAGACGGAGCTTTGAGTAGCGGGGTCCGATGTCTTTCACGGACCTCCCTCAGACATCTGGTTGGATTCCTCACTGGGCATTGTGGTTTAAGGAGACATCTCTATACAGTGGGATTCGTGCCTGACCCCTTTTGTAGAGTTTGTGAGACTGAGGAGGAAACACCCATGCATCTGATGACGAATTGTTTGGGTTGTGAGGAGATTAGGTTTAGGACCTTCGGCCGGAGTAGGATATCGGTAGAGGATCTTAAGCTGTGTCCTTTTAAGGTTTTGGTCCGATTTGTTCGGTCTGTGATGAAACTTAGATGGTTAAAACCTGGGCCTGGATTTTAAAAGGCCTGGGACTAGAAAGTCCCAGTGGTTGTTATTCTTTAGGGGTAGCTATATGGGCCCTGGGAAGCTTTGGATAGCGTAGGGATTGCCCTCCCCTTCTGTGAATAATAATAATCATCCAATTATATATTATCAACTATTATATCATTTTAGAGGAAACATAACCCCACCCTTCCCCTAAAAGTGCCCTTAAATGAATTTTTCCAGAGAAATGTTTTAAATAAAAGTTGCAGATCTTTGTATGTTTAGTTTATATGGGAAGTTTCAAAAAAAGCGTTGGGGCCATTTTTGAGAAAATCGCTAAAAAGTAAAAAATTATTTAGTAAAGTGGTAAAGTAAACACACTTCCGGTTATCCAATTTTACTCAAACTCGGAATTTCGGCAACATATTTAATTCTACTTAATATTATTTAGATGACATAATTGTCTAATAAATTGAAATACCATTTTAGATAAAAACCTAACCCCACCCATCCCTCAGAAGTACCCTTAAATGAATTTTCATGGAGAAATGTTTTAAATAAAAGTTGTAGCTCTTTCTATGTGTAGCTGATATAGCAAGTTTGAAGAAAATCGTCGCAGCCATTTTTGAGAGAACTGCAAAAAAGTGAAAAAAAAAAAAACTAGTAAAGTGGTACTTCTGATTGAGGAATTTTAACAGGTAACGTACTGTCAGATCCCATGGTGATACCTCGGAATATCAAGTTTCAACATTCTATGGTTTCTCGTTTTTGAGCTATACTGTTCACATAACACACACACAAAATTGGCTAAAAACCAATTTTTTGGATTCAGGGGACCTTAAAACGGATATTTCCGGTGAAAACTCGATATCGAAAATTTGACACGATTACAATACTTCCTCTTACTAGGAGTAAGAGAAAGTAATAAATTAGTACAAAGATAAAATTTAGCAGTTCTACGCTGGGACTCGAACTGGGAACCTTCCACTTACAAGTCCATGCACATAACCACTACACCAACACCCACCTGGTTAATAAAAATACCTAACTTAACTGGTAAACATATTTTCCAATTAGTATCCGCAAACGATGAATAATTACAACTAGTTTAGGATTTATGATACAATTCTCACTTCAAAATTATAATCATATAATAAATAATTAGGCTGAATTATTACTAATTAAAAAAAATTTTAATATCTTTCAGTTTAGTTGAATTTTTTTTTTTTTTTTTCAATTAAATAATTTAATTACGTAACTATTTTCAATAAAGAAGTTTTTTTTCTTCTTTTTCTATTTTTTTCATATTTCATTTAATATTTCACGTTTTATTGAATTCATTGCAAATAAAGTTTATAAAAGTATGCATGTAATTTTTCTAACAATTGCAAACTTTTCACATTAATAAAAAATGTATATTGAAAAATACGGTTCCATTCTTTTGTTTCTTTTGTGCAAATATTTTATCTTTTACTATTAAATTGACTTATTTTTATTATTTTCTTAGAAAATATATAAATTTATATCTTACTATATATTTTTTTAATAGAACATTTGAATTCTTATGATGAACTGTTCAAGATAAAAAAAACAAAAACTGTTAACTCATTGCAAAAGAATTCTCTTAATTGAGAGTAATTTTTTTTATATATTACTTTGAAAAATAAATAAAAAAAAAGTGTGTGTGTGTTTCTGTCACTAAAGATACTTTAATATTTTCACAACTTATAAAAGTCGAGAAAGTGACAACAACTTAATATCTCACAACTTGTTATGAAAAGTTTTCATAAAATATTTTAATATAAAAGTTTTTTGCCTCTCCCCCCATCACCACCACCACCACCAAAATAATTAAGTTTTTTAGGGGAATGATATTAAGTTATTATGAACAAAAATTTTTCATAACAGTGTGCAAATAAAATTAAACCAAACTCGTGTTGTCCCAAAGTTTTTATTCTTAAAAGAAAAAAAAGTATAAAAAATATAACGTAACTTGAAAGTTAATTGTATTAAAATGGGATGGACGTCGCTTGCATACAGTTAATAAAGTTTTCTATGAACAAGTAATATAATGTTGATTTAAGCAATTTTAGTGGGAGAAGGAAGGTGCATGTAGCTAGGGAAAACAATATGTTCAAACTAGGCTGCTAAAGATTACAACGTTTTTTTCTGGGGAGGGGGAGTCAAAGACAATCCTAAGGAATCGTATCCCCAATGCCCAAGATTCTCTGTCCTCCTACTCCCCTTCCCGAAGTCCTCTAGAAGCCATTCCTTCGGCGAAACCCTCCATCCAAGTTTTCCTAAGTCATCTCTCACTCTTCATTCGCATCACGTGGCCGTACCATTTTAACTGTGTCAACGGAATACAATTTTTTTTTTTTATTCCAATACGTCTTCGGATTTCCGAATTTGGCTCGTGCCTTATCTTGGAGACTCTACAGATTCTTCTCCATGAATCCATTTCAAAGGCCAATAGCCTATCTTACAATTTCTTCGTTAGGCTCCAAGTTTCTGCCGCGTAGAGGGTTATAGTCGCTAAAAAAAAACAACATATTTCTAAAACTAATTATAGGGTATACATAGATTCGCTGCAAGTAGGATATAGAAGTTATAACGTCCAAAATTAGGATTTCAAGTTCAGGCTGTGCATCCCTACACTTCTTCTTAGAATAATATCAGTATCAACGTTACTTTTCTTTGGAATGTATCAGCAGGCCTGGCAGAGGACAATTTTTATTGCTAGATACATGCCTCTATCGAGCTTCCTTTTAGATTTAGGCTTCCCACCTTACGAAAATGTTTTTCAACATAACGTCTCGTTTTCTACAGAAAATTAAGATCGTTTTTAGGTTTTTACTAATACCGTTCGTCAGATTTATTGAATCCCAGATTTTCGTGCGTGACAAAAATTTACACATTCAAAGTAATCGACCGTGCTGAAGTTGTTAGGGAGTAACATTTGAAGTCATTGGCCACCCGGGATCGTTCCTTAAATATAAGTTATGTAGGTCCAGGATTAGGGTTAGAGATAAGTTTAGGAATTAGGAACTTATTAAAGGCTTTAAAAGTAAGAAATTAGAGTCAAAAGGAATGGTTCAGGGTAGGCAGGCGATGGAAAGGAAAAAAAGAAGAAAAAGAAAAGGTTATAAGAGATGTTGTAAATTGGATTTTGAGGTGGCAGTGTAAATTGGTTGTAAGAGATAGCAGTGAGTAGGTTGTATTGGAGAGCAACATAATTAGGGGACCCCTAAGTTATAAACTTTATGTACTTAACTAAAACACCGAATCAACGGATTTCCCGGCTGCCGGAAGGTATCAAGACACCCTGAAGAGGATAGATCCAGCCGCAAGGAATATCATAAACACGTGAGCAGCCAAACTAGCAGGTGAAAAGGTGCGCAACTTGAGCTGTTGGAGGAGCTATCCTTCCCTATTAAAACGACCAAATCAAGCCTAACAAGAATTGAGGAGTAGAAGAAGAAGTGTGGGGTTCAGAGAAAGAAGAGAACTTTAAATAGTGGGTTAATCGAGAGAGGTTAGGTAGGAGCTATTTTTCTATTTAATAATGTTTAATTTTGATTTATTGCTTATTTTTTTGTAATTACGTTTTCATTTTTTTTCCTCAAAAAGTGTATTTTTCATTTTGATTAATTACATGTATTATTTTTTGTATAAAAATGTATTCTAATTGTTTGTTAGCTTCTATTACGTGAAAGATTAGTAGCAGTTCAAACAGTAAAACAGATGCGAGTAGAATAACTGAGTGGTACTAGGTGCTGGGTTGTCAAGCAGTGTTCAACCAGATCGATCCCGGCCGGGCCAGTTTTTTGTTTTTTTTTATTCTTTGTTTATTTTACGTTTTTCTTCCTCCTCACCCTTTTTTTCTACTCTTTCTTTTCCCCTTTTCATTTTAATTTTCTCCTGTTTATTTACCTATTCCCCCTTTTCGCCCCTCCTTAATCTGGAACCCCCCCGTTTCCACTGTCCTAGGCGGGGAGACCAAGAGGGACCACTCGCCCAGGCGCATTATAGCAATTTAGAGGAGTTAGAACGTGTCCTCACTCCTTTAGATACCTGGACTATGCGAGCGGAGAGGTACCGGGATCCTCCTGTGAAGGGTTTATTGGAACCGGAGTTAGGACACCGTCCACGAAAACAGCAGGCCATGTTATCGGCTATGGAAAGTAGCTTGCCTGAAAGGAGCCAAAAGATCCCAAAATCTATAGGGACAGTTTGCTGGAACTGTGGAAGGGCAGGCCATATGTTCAAAGATTGCCAGACTTCAGCCCATCCATTTTGTAAACGATGTGGGTTGTCGGGTGTGCTGACAAAGGACTGTACGAGATGTCGACCATATAGGTCGGGAAACGGCCAACAGGGGTCGACTGTCGCCACCGAGGAGCCCCCTGCTTTAGCACCCCGCCAAGAATAACGCGCTGGGACGCGGAGTGGCAAACTTGGGTGAAGGTGGTCCATGAAACAATGTGCACTGGTCTGCAATATAAATTAGATAAAAGCGAAGAAGAAGCAGATGGCCGACCCTACCTAAAGGTCCGATTGTATGGGGTACCGGCAATGGGACTTCTGGATTCGGGTTCGACCAGGACAGTCATGAATGCGAAGCTTTGGAGTAAGTTAGAGTCATTGGGTAAAACTCTCTATTCCTCAGAGAATGACAAGATTAAGCTGGCTAATGGGAAGTCATGTGAATTAAGGGAACGACCACCGTACCAATTGAGTTGGACGGCTGCGTTAAGGTATTAAATGTTCTCGTGGTGCCGAGTTTGAGAGAAGAACTCATTTTGGGGGTCATTTTTGGCGCGACATGTCTTTAGTAGTTGATCTGTCCAAAGCATCATACTCATGCGGTGAGACTCATATTGCAAGCCTAAAAGAAGAACAAGGACTCGTGTGTAAGACAGGACTTGGTAAGAAACAGAAGAGCCAACTTCAAGTCCTGATCACCGCATATTCCCAGAATGGTACACCGAAATTAGGATGCACTCAGCTGGTAGAGCACATAATTTTCACAGGAGATCACTCGCCGATAAAGCAGAGATATTACCCGGTGTCTCCCTTTATCCAAAGCATAATGGACAAGGAGTTGGATATGATGCTAAGAGAGGGAATTGTGGAACCGTCGAACAGTGGCTGGTCATCACCGGTAGTTTTAGTAAAGAAGGATGGCACCCATCGTTTTTGTGTAGACTATCGTGAACTAAATAAAGTAACCAAGCGTGATGCCTATCCATTGCCTTATGTATCCGCAATACTGGATCGTCTGGGGAATAGTAGATATTTGTCGTCCTTAGACATTAAAAGCGCTTATTGGCAAATCCCAGTCGAAAGAAATAGCAGAGAGAAGACTGCGTTCACAGTGCCTTATCGGGGGCTATTTCAATTCTGCCGCATGCCTTTTGGTCTCCATGACGCACCCGAGACTTGGCAGCGATTGGTTGACTCCGTTCTTGGCCCCGCTCTGGAACCGTACGTTTTCTGTTATCTGGACGACATAGTGGTGGCCACTTCCACGTTTGAGAAACACATCCAAGTACTTGAAGAGGTGCTAAAGCGACTAAAGAACGCTGGTCTCACATTGTCTTGGGGAAAATGTCAACTCGGTCGCCAGGAACTTAAATATTTAGGCTATGTGGTGAACGAGAATGGATTGGGAGTAGACCCAGATAAGGGTCCGACGACAGTGAAACAAGTTCGGAGATTTGTAGGCTTAGCTAGCTGGTATCAACGGTTTGTACCAAACTTCTCGCAGATAGTAGCTCCTTTAACTGAACTTTTAAAGAAAGGGCGCAGATTTAACCAGATCGATCCCGGCAGGGCCAGTTTTTTGTTTTTTTTTATTCTTTGTTTATGTTACGTTTTTCTTCCTCCTCCCCCTTTTTTTCTACTCTTTTCTTTTCCCCTTTTCATTTTAATTTTCTCCTGTTTATTTACCTATTCCCCCTTTTCGCCCCTCCTTAATCTGGAATCCCCCCCGTCGACACTGTCCTAGCCGAGATGATTTCGCTTCAGTTTGGGAGCTACTCATAGGAAGGGTGTAACAAAGTGCCGGGTTGTTTTTTTTTGTTTTTTTTGAAGAAGTTAATAAAAAAAAATCAAGTATTACTAATTTTGATTGAGAGAAGTAAAAAAAAAAAAAGTAACATGGAATTTCACATAAATGAAGTAATAATAAATCAAACTGAAAATTCAACTCATAAATTATATAATCGTACAATAAAACAAATTTATATAAGAGATTTTGATGGTGTGTTTTCTATACTTTATGCTTTATATCTGGTCCATATTTTGTCCATTTCTAATAATATATACGCCGAACAAGACATATTAATCATTCATTCTATTTCTAGAACTAACTTGCGTGATTCTTCATTTTGGAAAGTAATGTCTTGCAAGAAACTTCAAAATATCATAGGAATTTGACTTTTACATATTACAAAAAAAAAATGAATATAAAATAATTATGTACCATTTTTTAAGTATAAAATATTTCAAAAAGATACGATAGTAAAGTTAACCAAAATGGTAAAATCCAAAACCAAAAACTGACTTCTCATGCTATGGGTTATCCCAACAACAATGCAATTTGGGAACAATAATATGCAGATACTACGCAAGATGTTGTTCGTTTGCATGCATCTGTATTTATGTATGTATATGTGTCTTTGATAAAGGCAAAAATAATATTGTTTTATAAATCGATTACTTAAAATTATGTACGTGCTAACACAAGATTGGCACACACTGTTGTAAGGGGTGAAGTTTCATTTGTTATAACACAAATTAAGACAATTTGAAGATGACTGCGAAGAGATACTGTCGAGATACAAATCGAACTGTGTTTTTTTACTTTCTCTTACTCCTAGTCGGGTTTATTTTTCCACGTGCTCCAATGTACATTATTACATGTGTTAAGTATACTGTACAAGTACATTTAATTAAAAAAAAAAAAAAAAATCTGGTGTGAAACACTCACACAACTTTCTCTTACTCCAGTTATCAAAATTATAATTGACAAATTTTATAGTTTGTGTACCAAATTTATAGAAATTTGTCAAAAACTGAGAAAAACTATTCAGTAAAAGCGCATTCCGGTTTACTGATTTTCTTCACACCCGGAATTTTGGCTAACTATTTATTTCTAATTAATTTCATTTGGATGATAGAGTTGTATAATCAATACGATAGCACTTTAGAGGAAGCTGTAACCCTACCCCTCTCCTGAAAGTGCCCTTAAATGAATTTTCCCAGAAAAATGTTTTATATAAAAGTTGTAAATCTTTGAATGTTTAGTTCATATGTAATTTCAAGAAAATCATCGGGGCCATTTTAGAGAAAATCGCGAAAAAGTGAAAAAATCATATTTAGTAAAGTGTTAAAACAAAAGTACTTCCGGTTTTCCGATTTTTCTCAAACTCGGAATTTCAACAACATATTTAATTCTAATTAACATTATTTAAATGACCGAATTGTGTAATAACCTGAAATAGCACTTTAGAGAGTAACCTAACCCCACCCCTCCCCCAGAAGGGCCCTTAAATCAATTTTCCCAGAGAAATGTTTCAAATAAAAGTTGTAGCTCCTTGTATATGTAGTTGATGTATCAAGTTTAAAGAAAATCCTTGGAGCCATTTTTGAGAAAAACGCAAAAAAGTAAAAAGGTCAACTAGTAAAGTGGTACTTCCGGTTGAGGAATTTTGACAGATAACGCACAGTCAGATCGTATGGTGATACCTAAACGGAATATTGAGTTTCAGTTTTCTACGGTTTTTCGTTTTTGAGCTATGCTGTTCACATACACACACACAGACCATTTGCTAAAAACCACTTTTTGGACTCAGGGGACCTCAAAACGGATATTTCCGGTGAAAACTCGATATCGAAAATTTGAACACGATTCAAATACTTCCTCTTTACTAGGAGTAAGAGAAAGTAAAAAAAAAAAGGTGTAGTATGTGAACCGCATAACTCAAAAACGAAAAACCGTAGAAAGTTGAAACTTGATATTAAGTTTAGCTATCACCATTGGATCTGACGGTGCGTTATCTGTCAAAATTCCACAACCGGAAGTACAACTTTACTAGTTGGTTTTTCCACGTTTTTGCGATTTTCTAAAAACGGCTCCAACGATTTTCTTCAAACTTGGTATATCAACTACACATACTAACAGCTACAACTTTTATTTGAAACATTTCTTTAAGGGAAAGTTCATTTAAGAGCACTTTTTTGGGAGGGGTGGGGGTTACAGCTTCCCCTAAAGTGGTATCATAGTTGATTATACAATTCTATCATCCAAACAAAATTAATTAGAAATAAATAGATGGCAAAATTCAGTGTTTCAAGAAAATTAGTAAGCCGGAAGTGCGCTTTTACTGAACAGTTTTTTTCAGTTTTCGACGAATTTCGTTATATTTGTTATACAAATATAATAACCTTTGTCAATTATAATTTTGAGAACAGGAGGTAAGAGAAAGTTGTGTGAGTGTTTCACACCATATTTGTTTTCCTTTTATTGCCAGTTTTTTTGCGAAACATTTTAACATTTCCGCCTAACATTTTCTTAGGGGGAAATCTATTTCATGAGTTTGTATAAGAAGAGAGCTTTTGCCTTTGTGGTGGAAGAACGAAATCGAAAAATAATAGTTTAGAGTTTAGAATATTTTATAGTATCCAAAATTGTATTTTTGTTAATATTTTATAATTATCTTAGTGCTGTGAATTTTACTTCAAAAAGAGTGTATTTTAGTGTCAGGTACTGTAAATTGGGATCATTAAACAAAGGCACAAAATCCCGTTAGGGTAACTCTTTTGTACAAGAAAATTCCCCCGCGAAAGAGAGAGCAATTCCAAAGAATAGAGTCTAACATTAGCTTTCAAAGAGTTCAAAAAAGACAGTCAGACTTCAGCCTTCTAACAGGACAGACTTGTGCTAGAAATCAAGATGGAAACATATACCAGTATTACGTTATAAGAAATTATTATAAGCTATTGTGATATTCAAAGTAACTTAATTTCTCTTAGAGAATATATTTAATTTAAACTACCAGTGTGTTCTTAATTATTCTTACATTCTATCTCAAACAAACATACAAGCCCTTTTCACTAAAACGCTCACGCCACAAGCTACCTATACACATCATCACACCATAACATTAAACCTTTAATGTTTTTCTTTTGAGTACTTTTTGAGTATAATGAAAGATTCCAAGCACCTACATAATATTAGTAATATTTATAAATGAAGACAATTTATCAAAGGTTAATTATTTATTTAAAGTCCCAGATTTTTTTAATTAGATAGATAGCTTTTTGCTTTTCTCTTCATTAAAAAGTAATAATAATAGAACAAAAAAAAACCTTTCATTATTATGTCTTCTTCAAAGTAATTGGAAATATGTAAATTATAAAGAAAGTGTGAATAATTAAATATTCTTAATTAATAAAGAAGTTCATAACAAGTGTTAAACTGCTATAAATAAAGTTAATTAAATTGGTGCAGTACTTTTATTTATTTATTTTTTTTTTCATTTTAATTTTCTATTGCGGAAAAGGAACAGATGATATATATATAACTATATATATATATAATTATTATATAAGTTTTAAAGCTGTCTCTGTGTTTATTGTTTGTTGTTAAAAAAAAAAAAACGGCTGTAAAATAAAGGCAGTACCCAGGTTTTATTCATCAGAAAAGGAGTGGTTTATACCGTAGTTTTAGGAATAAATAAAAAAAACCTTTGAAGTAAATGAAATCTCAACAATGGAATAAAACCTGGAAATATTTCAATATTACATTCATAAATAAATTTATTCTCTTTTTATCCTGTTTATTAGATTATTTCCTGGGCAGCGCAATTGAGGTTTTTTTTTTTTTTAAAAAAAAAAACCTTAATAAATCGCAGATCTGATCAATATTTAAATAAAATTTTAATATAATAAAATATGGAGACATCAAAAGGGGGGGACTTTTTTTTTTTTTTTTTAAATACTAAATTCAGAAAAACAGCAAATATTTTTAGATATTAAAAAATTACGTTCATAATACACAGTAAATTTTAATTACTTCTTTTATTGTTTAAAAAACATTAAAAAGATATGATTTAATAATAAAAAAAAAAAAGAAGTTTTATTTTCCCCTACTTATATAGGGAAAGGATGTTAAAGCGGGTGATATGAGGAAACAACTCATATTTTTCCTTCACTGGTGACCAATAAATATATATATTTGATCAAAACTTTATAGATAAAACTTCAAACGTATAAGTTATTATGTGTTCTGTGCAATTCTTCGATAAAAGTACTCTTGACAGGAATATCGCTGAAAAAGAAATTGCAATAAGAATGTTGTTATTTCCATTCATCCAGAAATATTTAACAAATAACACTAGCGTCACAACCATTAATTCCTTTTTTACCTTTCAAATCCTTCAGACCCAATTATATCTTGCAAGAAATTTAACAAAAATGGAGATAAAAAGTAAAAACCTCGAACTATGACAACATGTCTTACACGCCTTGGTCGCATCATCCTTTCACCTGCTCTCTTCGCCTTGGAAAAATAATACGTTCCCTTATTGGCCAATTAATTAACACTCTGTTGCCGGTAGTCCGAGCTGTAAGAATTAGATTCCACTCCAAAAATGTCTTATTCGATACAGCAAGTACACAAATATGGGGAACTACAGTTAGTAGCGGACCCTTTTAGAGAATAAAAGAAGCACAGAGATAGGAACAATGGGCATACCGACCAAAATGTTCACCATTAAAATTCACCTTCCAGTAGGCTTCAGCTCTTCATCTATTCTTGCACCAATGGTTTACTTTTATTTTAGTCAAATTATGGATCCTTGGATCAGATACACTCAGTGACAAAAAAAAAATCGGACACCTGTAGTTATTTGTTTATCTTCTTCAATAATTAGTTACAAATGTTAACAATGATCTTTGAGCTCAAACTAATCATTGCAGACTAGTTGTTTACCATTTATCAGTGATACTTATTCTTTTAAAGTGTTTAAAACGGGTTTAGATTTTTTTTTTTTTTTTTTTTTTT